>JASCZW010005274.1:0-302730 GCA_034211315.2 Aedes japonicus | reverse complement strand
TTTTTACCGACGGCTTGCTCTTTCTCTTCATATCTTCATTCTAGCCAAAAACATTGCTGTTCACCAGCCCCGCGTGATGAGTTAACACTTCTTTCTACATCAACTCTTTTTATTTTAATTTATTGTCTCAAAAGGACAGATTTTTCCACTCACTGCTCGCCCCCAAAGACGCTTTCACCCAAACAGCAGCGTTTTCAAGTTGCAAAATGGCGTTTGCACAAACCGAGTCATACCAGGTGCCTCATAATCCGCCATTTTACCCTCATCGCGACGATCGTTGCTTCTGAGAGCGCCTTGGTACTTACGACCACCAGCTGTTCTGCGACCAGCTCCGCTGCCGGACGAATGGAGCAGCCGGTGTTCAGCTGCCTGCAAACCAACTGCCTGCGACCAGCTGTACCAGCGACCAGCTCTGCCAGTCATTGCCAAACGAATGAGGCAAAAATTTTCGTGGATTATTTGAGTTATTCGCGTACAAAACGTATTGTTTTTCGTGACGGTCGCAATATTTTAGATTTTCATTTGACACCCTACCCTTGCCGGGACGGGTCTACGTCAAAAAATCCATAACGGAATCGCAGTAGTTTGTAGTCGCAGATCGGACAATGATAGTCTATCAATAAATATAGGTGCTAAATAAGATCGTTTTTGTCCATCTTAACTTTACGGGCAACGCACTGGCCTCAAAAACACAATACACGGAAAACCTCGCTTATTAGCCCGTCTGGTAAATTGTGCACGTGCACGAAAGGTTAGAATTGAACATTGATTGTAACTCATCGAGTTGTTTGAACAGCATATATCTTGAATATTGTTGATTATGTTGCGTAGTGTGTATGGCTATTCCATCCGGTACTTAGGCTACTCAATAAGAACTGCATGCAGAAGAGCTTTAATAAATAATTGGATAGTCCCATATGTTATTGGTGTTATCCAGTATTATCTAGAATATATAATGAATATCAGTAGTTCTGTTAACATGCGAGTGAATGATGATAATGAAAAACGATTTGATGCTTGATTGTAAATTAAATTAATGATAGGTACTTTTGCTACTATGTGTAGTTATCAACATTTTGTTTCTTCTAGTATATTTTGAATTGTAAATCAAACCAAGTTTACAAACCAGCATAGATTTTCATGGCTCAGATTGGTTTACAATTGTACGAAACAAATGTTTTATATACGAGGACATTGATGCGTTCTGCAATATTGTTTTAATCCTTCGTATAATTTCCATGTATGAATACCGCTTTAGAGAGAAATTTGCTATTTCAGACGCGCAATTGCGAGAAAACAGAGTAGAGAAAAATTGCAAATATATATGAATACACAACCTGTATAAAGCGCACTAATCGCTCAATCTCAAATCTCCCAATAAAATCATTTTCGTCAAATCGTGTGTGCTTATACAGGCACGATAGGATTGCCTACAGAGGCAGAGAGGCACAGAATGCAGTACGAAGCAAATTTCACAGTAGAGGACGACACCGGCGATAAATAAAAAAATCGCAGCTGATGGTATGTCCGTGGACAATAAGTCATGAACAGTGCAATGAAATAAAGAAGAAGACAATTGAAAACAATTTGTAACTGTTTGGAGACCCAGAATGGAAAACCATTTTTCAACCTGTTCATATTTTTATGGGAGCAAAAGTAGGACTATGTTGAATTTCTATACTAGAAAATTTTGGTTGAAAAATTTATCCAAAACATTTGCAAGTTCGCCAATCAAATGTATAAATGAAGTTATTCTGTCAAACAGATTGGTCTATGTTCAAAATTTGAAATGACCTCGGTATAGAAAAGAGAAAACGTAAGATATTAAAATGAGAGACGGGCTTAAAGGAATTACCTCGAAACAAAAATAAAAAACTACCATGAAAAATTTCATCAAGTTGAGTTTAGAAATATGTGAACAAGCAAAATTCTCATTTTAGTATTCCTCCACCATGCGAAAATTATAGTGAAAATTTGCATCAGATAATAATTGTTACCGCGATGTTGAGCTTCGCCCTATGATTGGAGAAAACAAAAAAAAAAACAAAAACAATCTGCGATGCTTCGTTTAAGAGATTTTAAATTTTTTGAAATGAGTCATATCTGAAAAAAAATTCCGGGAAATCTGACAACGTGAATTGTTTTATTCATGTTTTGTAGATTTTTCTTTTATAGTATTATCTAGAAAATCAAAATTAAAAAGCGCAGTTCACTGTGAGTCTAGGTGAAAAGCAACATTTAAGGGGAAAATAAAATAGCTTAGCATAATAGCTTAGCATAGGTACTTATGCTATTCCACTGTTATCAAATGGGAAGCTCTCAGTAACTTCACGCAGATATATTAAATTATTTTGTAAGAATAGTGAAGTAAAACAAATTCAAAATAATGGGAATAATCAAAAAATAACGTAATTTTATATGATCAAGCCATAAAATAATAAACTACTGTCGTTATATTCAAATATTCCTCACAGCATAAATTTTAAAGATGCATGGCAATAGCATTAACTTTTATCTTCACGACAAATGAACATCTGATGTAAATGAACATCTCATGCGCATTATTCGAGATACTATTTTTAACGCATAGAACACAAGAAGACATTATCTATCATTTGTCTGTCCTAGCTATAGCACTAAGCGTTGTTTCGGCATCTCGTAGAGCCACTGAATTTAAATCTTGATCTTGTCCGCTTCAAAGTTGAATATTCTTGTTTCACGTGTTTCAGGTAATTGATTCGAAATCATGGTCGATGCAAGCCGCCGCTGCCATTCGAAACAAAAATCATAAAATAAAATTTCTATAACTGATACTTGAAAGCAAGCCAAAATGTCGGTATGTTCCGATCAGCGGCATTCTAACAATAACAAAACCAGGTGTTTCGGAAAATACACCATAAAGAACAATTTGGGCAAAATTTGGCATGCGTTCGACGTTGCGGAAGAAAAGAAGAATGCTTTCGGTTAATTATTTTCCCCTCTTCAGGAAGCTCTTGGGGTGGAAAGGTTGCTTTTTATCGGTCACGGGCTGGGCTTCGGTGGAACGTGGACGTACCAGCAGGACCAGGGGAAAGGCAAAGGCTCATAAAAATAAATCATAAATCATCATTCTTGCCGGTGGTACAAAAAAGCAGCTTTGTAGGCTAGCGCAAAATCGTTGACAGGTTTTTACTTTATCTGATTTTGTATTCGGGAGACGGAATTGCCAGAAATACAAGAGCAGGAACATTAAAAATAGTCGCTATTCGAACGATGAGTTATTACCGTGGACAAGGTTGTTAATCTATGGCTGGGAAAAGTAACAGGTTTTCATTTGATTCGTAAATAAGCTTTACAATGTTTTGAAGCATTCATAACGATTTTTCTCCACTCAGCAACAGCCACAAATTTTATATCTTCACAGATGCTTAACCCTGATCTATCAATTTTCTTAATGAACAATCCAATTGAGACGTTATTCGTCAAAATTGATTCGTGGTAGATTGCCCATGCCAATTATACTAAGGAATAATCAATAATTTATGCTTCACGATCGTTGGCATTGTCAGATCTTTGGCCAATCCTTTTACGACACATCAAAACAGTTTGCGTCGTTCAATCAGTGGACTTGCACCCTACGAAAGTGCACACGAATTCACCTCATCTGAAAACAAAAATCATTTTTTAATCTCTGTTTAAATATAACTGGTCAGGCAAACGAACGATGAATGATTAATTGATTTCTTCCTCCGGTGCACAAACAAAGGTTAAAACCCAGTGGAGAATGCTTCGGCTATTGGTATCTCAATTTATCATCGGCAGCCATTCGGACCGAAACTGAATAATGAAAAAGAAAACAAACAAACGAAGGTCATGTTAAGCATTGACCTAGTAGATAAACAACAAGCATACATACGTTCGTGTGGCTACTGAGAAGCTATGTCAGTGTCTAGGCCTATGGAAATGATGACAATGACGTATTTGCCATAAAAATCAGGTTGAAGATTTCGCATTTCCCAGGGCATTCGAGAAAAATATTGAGGAATTGATTGGAAACAAGTCTCTTCAATAATTTATTCGTAATTTTCCAGTTCGCTTCTCAAGATAAGATTTAAATGGTGCCGCTATTGGTTAGCAGATTGAATACCCCTAGACCGTGCTCGGTATTAAAGCAAATGACTACGCCAAAAGCCGATGATTGGCGACAATGTAACTCCAGATAAAGGGTGTCCGTCGAGCGAAACTGCCACGACCATGAAATTGCTCTAACTTTTTAACCGTTGGGTGGCGTGCCAATGAAAAATTGGGTAAATTTAGTTCATAGTGGACATTATCTACATCCCGTGATTTTAGAGTCCTGCAATTGAACTCGCGGAAATGGAGCTGAAAGAATACAGCTCGTGCGTGAGGCAAAATCTTGCGCATTCAATGCACGATGAACAAGTGATCTCTCGCATCGTCCATCGCGCAACGTTGGGAATCGCGAAAATTCCACGGTGTCGCGAGTGATTAAGTCGGTTCTGGAGGAACCGGTTGACCACCGACTCGGCCTGCCAAGTGAAGGAAAAAGTATTCCGTACAGCAACCAAAAAATCGCAACCGCGTAGTCTGGGGCCTTCAACCAGAAATCCGGAACGCCTCCGTTCGGGATGTGGCTAACGAAGCCGCACCTAAGCCGCAAGTTTTGCATCCAGAAGGCCAGAGCCGGGCGTCGGGCTTCTGAACGTTCAAGGCGCGTAAAAGGCCCCTAATCGCAGACGATAGCAGAACAAGCCACCGCAAAACCCGTACCCAGGAAGTTGTGCGCCACACCAACGTACTGACGAAGCGACTGAATGCTGCATCATGGACGTGATGGAAACATATGCTGCAGGCCGACTTCAACCAGATCCCCGGCAACCTGTTTTTTTTCACGGCACAAGGATAAGTTCGAGCGTTCCGGAGCGCGTCCGCACTCCAGAAGATGTCCAAATCTGCGAAGAAATTCCTGGTTTGGCAAGCCATCTGCACGTGCGGAAAGCGAGTGCACCTTTCGTGACCAGGACACGATGAACGGACAGGTGTACATAAAGATGCCTCCAGAAGCGGCTGCTTCCTCTTCTGAAGGCCCACAACGTCCCAACAATCTTCTGGCCGGATTTGGCCTCATGCCACTACTCGGCGACGTGCTGAAGTGGTATGCGGACAATAAGGTCAATTTCGTGCCGAAAATGTTCAACCCTCCCAGCACTCGGGCCCGCCCCATCGAGAAGTACTGGGCGATTATGGAAGCAGCACCTTCTTAAACGACCTAAGGTAGTGAAGACAGTCGAGGAACTGAAGAAAGTATGGGTTTACATGCAAAAAACGGTTGATTCACAGGTTGTGCGATAATCTTATGGCCGGGGTTACAGGCCAAGGTGCGGGCAGTTTGCGTATGGACTGTAAAGAAAATACGAGGTGAATGGTAAAATGAAGTTTAATAGTTATTTCTCAATCCCTGAAAATTTGATGGCAATCGGATGAAAATTCGAATTTTGCGAATCAATTTGTGTGTAACAATTCATCGTGGACACCTTTAGCTCCATAATCCGTTTTGCTGAGATCGTTGTATATGTAAAAAGTTAGTTAAATTTAAAAACCAGAGATTGAGATTGATGCAACAAACTGGATCTACTAACATTGAAGCTGGGAAGAAATTGATTGTTAAACCAACTAAGTCTTCCACATCGCATTTTGAAAGGTACAATTCTTAAGGGTAACAAAGATTTCAAATGCTAAACTTGAACAGCATGGTGGCTGTACTTCAGCATACAAATCGTGCAGTTAGCATGCGAAATCCATAGTAGTGCTGGCGTCGGTGGTGTTGCTGTGAAGCGTGACTGCTACTATGGCACCGGTGGTCTGGGTTCAATCACAGTCGACGTCGGTGGTTTTGGCTTGTTGTGTATTTTGAGGTCGTCAGCAAAACTTAGCCATATGAGATTTCAGTAACAGGTTGACATTGTTGAAATACAAGAGAAGAATCAGCGGCCCAGGATGACTACCCCGGGGAATGCCGGACAAGGCGGGAGGCGAAGGACATCTCATCGCCAATTTTAACCTCGAGGTTCTTGCTTTACAAGATACGATTTGAACCAGTGAAGCAAAGAGGTGCCAAGCCAAACCTTTCCAGTTTTGCCACAGCAATGTCATAGTTGATTCCCTAGACAGCAAACTGATTTTAAAGAGCAGGTTGACAAAACTGCCACAAAGTGTAACGTTCTGCTGAAGTCTACTGTACCCATTGATCAGCAGAAAGGTCTACATTATCCCTGAAAAAGCTTGCTGTCTACAAGCAAATCATACATTCGGTCATTGAATACGGCATGCCAGTCTGCACGAGTTGCGCAAAATAAATCATCTGAAATTTCAGAATGAAAAATTTCACTGTGGTATAGCTGAGAGTCTATGATGAAAAAGACTATGATTGATGTTTATATTTCGTATTAAGTATTCGAGATGGCGAAAGAAAGAGAAAACAAGTTGGCGAGCGAATTTTGTACGGGCGTAAGAGCAAATCTGACTTGTCAATACGGAACCTTGCAAAAACATTGGATTTGCCTAAATCCACTGTTCACGATGTGTTCAAATAATTTTCCGGAACGTTTGACGGTGAAGAGGAAACCGAAAGTGACAAAAACATTGGACGCACTGATCCTGTCATGGACCGAGAGGTGAAAAGGATATTAACGAAAAAACCCAAATCTCTTCATTCGAACGGTGGCTCGTAAAATAGGGATGTTGCCTGGTTTTGTCAAAAATCAAAACAACGTTTGAGACTGAAGTCGTATAAAGGAAAAACAGTTCCAAATCGCAACGACAAACAGAACTTGGCAGCAAAATCACGGGCTCGACGTTTGTACTGCGAATATTTGACGAAGTTTTCATGCGTTGTTATGGACGATGCAACTTATGTCCTGGAGGATTTTAAGCAGCTTCCAGGGCTGGCTTTTTATGCTATGGCTAGAATGCTACAGTTGAGCATTTCAGAACGAAGAAGGCAGCAAAATTTCGAAAAATACCTTCTGTGGAAAGCAATTTACACATATGGTAAAAAGAGTAAATCTTTCGTCACTACAGTCACAATCAACAAGTAGATGTATCAGAAACAGTGTCTGCAGAAGCGATTGCTACCCTTCATCAAAAGTCACAAAGAAAAACCTTTGTTCTGGTTCAATTTGGCATCATGCCACTATGCTAAAACTGTGATGGAGTGGTACCAAGCAAATCAAGTGAACATTGTACCAAAAACCTCAAACCCGCCAAATTGCCAAGAGCTACAACCAATCGAGAGATATTGGGCTCTGATGAAGCGGAAGCTATCTGGAAAGAAGCGACGAATCAAAGACATCAAACTCTGCCAGCAAATTTGGACAAAGAGCGGCTTCTACGATTTCTGAAGAGTCTGTACAAACCCTAATGGACGGAGTTTAGCGCAACGTTCGAAAATTTTATGCAAATACCGAATAACTATGTTTTGTCTTCACGAATTGTTAAAACACATCCCATGAATCTGAAATAAACAACTACGACGGAAATAGAATGCGAAATTTATGTTTTATTCATGTTTTGAGGTGTCCAGATTATTGCGGATAAAGACCTTAAAGCCTGTCCACGTTAAATTTCTGACAAAAAAATAACAGCAAAAAAAACGATTGGTTAATTCACACTAATATCTACACTAGAAATAGTTAATAAGAATGTTAATCCTTCTTTCTTTAAAATTCTCGAACTTTCTGTGATACACCTGCCATTAGGTTCAGTACAGTATCCTCAGATACGCCCGCCGTGACGATTCTTAATCTTCTTTTGAAATCGTCAGTACCATTTGGCTTTCTTCTAAGTTTTGAAGAGTTTCCGCTTAACTAGAGCTCAGCACTTATTCGCCATTGGGTGAAGTTCTGGTCATTTCAGGAAGAATTTCGCATAGTGACAAGAGGCCAAATCAGGTCAAAACAGTGTTGGAGAGTCGTGACTTTTGATAAACGGTAGCAACTACTTTTGCAGACATTATTTCTCGTACACATTCTTATTTATTAATAAAAAAAATATCGACCACAACTACACTTTCAACTACAACTACATATGGCCTGTCATATCAAATACATCGGAAATTTGGACACCTTCTTTGTCCAGAAATGCTCAGCAACGGTGTTCCTTTACAAACACTCAGTAGCAAAAAAAAAGCCGAGCAAAATTTTGCTTCCAAAAAACGCGTTGTTCAACCTTCTGTAACTTTGTTAATTATCAATATACCTATTTGGCATCTGATAAACATAATGTTTCGACCTAATGTGACCAAAATTTTATGTTGATGAAATTTATAAATTTGAAGTTATCATAACATATGTGGAAAAAGTCATTTTTCGACATACCAATTTCAAAAATCCTTATTTCTGTGGCAAACATTTAGGTGGCATATTAAAAATTTCTCCATGGCTTAAAAACAATACAGAGATTAATGTGGACAAAATTTGAACTGTTTCCATTAAGTGGTTTAGACTACAGCTGGCGTCAAAGTTGACGCTCTAACATAAGTATTTCCATCTTTCACCCGATATTTTTCATGCTGAAATGTCGGTGCAAAAACCAATAAATTATTTATAGTGTTGTCAAAATTTCAGCCAAATATATTGATAATTGACAAAGTTACAGAAGGTTGAACAATGCGTTTTTGGAAGCAAAATTTTGCTCGGCTTTTTTTTTGCTACTGAGTGTAGAATTGTAAAAAACCAGACCCGGAAGCTGTTTAAAGTATTCGAGTACTGATGTTTCCTCGTCCATTATGATATAAGAAAATAATTGCAAAAAAATGGTGTAAAGTTCCTTAGCACGACAATTTGCAGTGAAATCTTGCTTGTCATCGCGATTGGCCACCATTTTTACTTTGTACGCCTTCAATTCTTGCCTCTGCCACACTTTTTGCACCTATGATTGACACCCCAACTTTGCGACCCAAGTTTGGCACAGCAAGATTGGGATTTTTCTCAATAATGGCTACCACCTACTTGTCAATTTGTCGGTAGCATTCCCAACAAACCCATTGCTGAATAACTGTTTGTTCAAACCAATTTGGAGAAGTTGTTCAGCTTTTTGTTCTAGAAAGCTGAATGACTTCTCCAAATTTGTTTGAGTAAATGGATATTCGACATTGATGTTTGTTGGGTACTTTCGATTTGTTCCACTTCCAACCTTCCGATCTACAGTCAAGCACTGGTCAAATGATTTGCAAACACAAAAACGGTACATTTCGGTAGTTTTAGATTATTGGCAAGATCGCGGGGTTTGCTGCCTTAGTGTACAAAATGCGTTTGCGCACTTCCACTTGATTCGTACCACAAAATAAAGTGAAAAGTTTCAGTGTCAAATAACTGAAACGTTTCAGCGATCCGTTAAATAATTCTAAATCTACACTGAAAGAAGATGTTCGAAATGTAACGTGGACAGGCTTCAGTAGAAATATATTAATTCGATGACACCAATTTCTTTATATTAACTAGAGTACTGCGTCAACTTAGCAGTTATGTCACTGAAATAACGCACCCATTAGTTTTTTTTGCTTAAAAATCCAACAAATATTTTCTCTTTGAACCGAAGAATGAAACTTTAGAATCAGCTTTGCAATATGTTTCGTCGTCCAGTACCAAGTAGTTGTACTCCTTCAACAAAGTGTCATATAATCTCCACGCTCGCAATTTTGCGTTCTTGTTCTGCGTATCGTTACAATTCGGAAGGACTTCAGATCCGCAGTTTTCTTCACTTTCTAAACGAACAATGGATATGTTTTGACTTTTTTAGCCACATCTCGGACTGAGATATTTTGATTTTCCTAAATTCTTTTACCCTTTGCTTCTCTTCCGCCACCAATCGAAAATCATGATTGCCTCCGGAACCGCTGTTGCTCCTTAATGTTAAGCCCTTCTGTAAGGTTTATAGCGCTTTAGTAGCCGTGGATTTGGGATGCTTAACGGCTTAGCAATATCGCCGTGCGACATATCCGGATTTTCAAACGTTTTTGTGCAAAATTATATCGCGCACACGTTCTTGATTCTACGCCATTTTAAAGAATAAATGTGACAGTGGCATAACGAGTTCTCTATCATTGCACAATGCGAACACGGAGAAGACTGTATGTATAAAGGCATTTTCGGCGAGTTCGTTTTGCTGGGTTCATTTTCTTGAACAGTGATCTATTTAGCCGGACAACATCAGCTGTCAAACCATATGGTAGAATTTTCATTCAGATTTATTTTTGATATATTTTTTTAAAATTTTTAGGTATAAGGTGAAGGAGGTGAGCAATGTGTTCATCAAACTAGAAATTGTAATTGTATAGCATCGCAAATGTTGATCAGATCATTCTCAAGAACAGGTAATATAAAAATTTATCCGATGCATAGTAAAGCACTAGTTCAGTAGTGGTCCAATTCCCGTCAATCATTGCAATTACTCAGCCATATTCCAACCAAACGCCTTGAGTTTTGAACATAAACTGATCATTGCTTCATTTTGAAAATTCACGCCCCAATACGATTTCACCGCACCAGCGTATCAGATCATACCTACAACAAATGCATCAAGGGGCGGATGGCACTGATACAGATGATCTGAGATTTCCTTTTGCCGGCTCTTGCCTCTCATCGCAGCGATGCCAAACCATTCCCCCTACGACACAACACCGACAACGGTATGTTTATATCACAAAAAGCAAACTACAGGAGAGTTATGCGAATAAGATACAGTTAATGGCGAGTGTTTCCGCCATTATTTTTTTTCCTTACAACTTGAAGAAAAATCATAAAAATGAAAACCTGTATGACGGCGAGCCTAAAGCGGAGAATGGCCAGCATTTAGCTGCTCATGTTTTACGCTAGTGCGAGATCAAGATTTCAACTTCAACCTTCTCGAGAGGTACTTTTGATGTGTAGCATGATTTCGGAAGGTCGGCCGTGATGGTGTAAAAATGTTAAGTTAATAATTCGAGTTAAAACTGATGCACTCGAATTGAGTCTTTTCGAACAGAGGAGAAAAAACACCGCTAAAATGAAACGGAAGAAGTGAGTAGCTGAGAGGTTTCTATTTTTTGCCGGAAAGTGGTCTTGATGACTGACAGACACAAAAGTTCGAAAAATTAGCCAATATTCAGCCGCATACAGCCTTGCTCTCTGCGGTCGAACCTAGCTCGACTCTTCTCAAGAGGCAATTTGTGGTGGAAGTGCTTCACAGGAAATTCAGTTTGATTTATGATAATTGGAATTTCACAAGGAGTGATGTCAAGGGGAGCGTGTGCGGACCTATTTCTACTAATTGGTTGACACCAATGAGATGTGCAGTAATATGGCCGCATAGCATATGCGTATAGAATTATATATTTATATATTTATGTCCGCATGCTATGCGTGAACGGTCGAGATTTTTTACCGGAACCGAGAACTACCTATGTAAAATATTTGCAATTAATTTTTAGACTGGTGAATTACTTAATCAAAATCGACCCATCAAGAAAGTTGACAAATGTTGATTTCAATAATTTTATGCATTTAAAATATAAATATCGATGTATACTTTTAAGGCTAGAAAGCTAATCGCCAAATTCACTACTATTCGCTCGAGTTCTTCTCTTGAGAGCAATAAACGGTGGACAGTAACAGATCACACTAACTAGCACTTCACAAGCGCGGATTGTCTGAAGATCAATTGATTCAATCGTTCGGATACACTGCATTCTATTGCAAACATCTAGTTGTGGACCACTATGACAGGAAGAACGATCGATGAACAGTTTCGAACCTACGAACGTAATCTACCTTCGGCGTACGAAGTTACACATAACCGTCTCTGGAATCGTCGAAACTTCAAAACAGATCGAGTATAAATTGACTGCACTTTAAAAACGACGATGCCTCCGTTCAGTGCCAAGCTCAAGTTTTAAGGTAGGACTGCGTTTCTCTTTTCTATATTCAAAATTTTAAAAATTAGAGCGTTACGCAAAAGTGAAAAGTTTTTCAACTCTAATTAATCTCGTTTGTTTGAACAGAATTACTTTACTTACGCACCATTTGATCAGGGAATTTCACAAATGTTTTTAATTCAATTTTCATTTAAGTTCTATTAGTAAAAGTACATGAAATATTTTACTTAAAAATGACCTACTTTTGCTCCCATACAGATCTGCAGGTTCAAAATATGGCTTTCTCTTTCCGGCTTCTCAAAAACTGGTAATAAATGGTTCAAATTGTCTTCTTTTTTTTTATTTCATTAGGTTTCAATATTTAAATACAGCCATAGTTCTCTCCCTCTCAGCTGCAAATTATAAACTCAAGCCCGTCATCTCTTACGAAATTTGCTTCGTACGGCAGTCTCGTGCCTCTTTTCCTTGTAGGCAATTCTATCAACGCCAGTATAAATCACACAATTCAAACCAAAATGATTTCATTGGGATATTTAAGTTCGTTCAAGTTCGGTTGTGTTTTTCTCTCTCTCATTACGAAGATTTTTGCAATCTCGTCCGTTTTCTCGCGATTACGCATCTGGCTCGCAAATTATCGCCTGCGCTTGCTCATATACAAGTCAGAAGAATGCGCTGTTAAGGTTTGCAAGTTTCCACGCTCTACCTCTTGTCGTGGCAAAGAGTCGTAAAAATCGATAATCCTTGCGGGCGGCATCCGCTTCCGAAACCATACCGGAGCCGGGCACCTCCCAGCGCAAAACGATGTTTGTGACTAGATCCCAAATATCTTGTGGTCCGCCATTCACAATGACGAGGAGTTTAACCCTTATGATATCGACAGGGTACCCGGGTACCTTTTCATGTTTGACATTACGAAAAACATTTCGTATCGGGCCACAGGGGAGGGACTTCATTTTTTTTTGCACCCCTTAAGTGACCGACAGGGTACCCGAGTACCCACCAAATTCAAATGATTATAACTCTGGCAACTATTGACCGATTTTAATGATTTTGGCACTGTTAGATTCAAAAACTCATGCGCTATAGAAATACTATCGGCAATGACCATTGGGTTTTGTTCTTGTACGGAGACACAATAACGAAACATCCATTGAATTTCCAGGATTGGATGTCAGAATCCATCCATCTAGGAATAATTCCTAGAACATATTTACATTTTGGGCCATATGCCGAATTGTTCCTGGAATGGCCATTCTGTAACAAGTTCCCGTAGACCTAGAGTGGCCATAAACATATTTAGAAAGAAACCCTGGCAATATGGATATCAAAATTCTTGAAATTTCTCCAGTCAATCCGGAACAGGTTACCGTAAGGCCTCGAGTAGCTGGTAACCCGGATTTATGGGAACCAGATGAGTTCAAATAGTCATTGCATATAATGTCCCCAAAGTAAATGATTTTGGCATGATTTTAAATCTAACGGTGCCAAAAGAATTAAAATCGGTCAATAATTGCCAAACTTATAATCATTTGAATTTGGTGGATACCCGGATACCCTGTCGATCACATGAAGGTGTTTTTTTTTTTGTCGAACACATAAGGGTAAATAAACTTCTATTCTGTGTTGAATATAGCACATGATGGTGTGCTGCTGGCCAAATATGCCGTAAATATAAATAAATTTCTAACACGTTTTATAACCACCCTCCGTTTAAGTCCATTGCATATTATCAAAAATAGTACATTTTGGATTGTTTGAGACATTAGGTCGAGAGGCCAAGATGGAGTCTACTCTTAAAAGCGGCGAAGGACTCAAATCTGACCAGTGAGCGACAACGAGTGAAGGTGACGATATTGCAGTTCGTTTATCTGACACCACGATGTTAACCGGTCAATATCGTTTTGATGTGCTCCACAATCTAGAACAGACCTTATCACATGGAAAATTTTCTAATCATCTGCATATAGCAGCATAAAGGAAGATAACATGGTCACACACGTCGTTGATGAATAAAATCAAAATTTGAGGTCACAAGTGACTCCTTTGAGGAACGGAATATCGAGCACATCTAATCTAATAATACGCACCTTTAACAAGGCTTCCCTTGAAAATAAATATGACTTAAGCGAAATCCACTGTCATCGATGCTTTAAAATTGTTCGGCGAATACTGGAACACTTGAAACTAGTAGAAATCTAGAAAGCCTTGATCGAGGATAAATCGAAAACCAAAAGCCTCAGTGACAATAACAAAAGTGGAAAGTACCCTAACCTTTGCCTTTGAGATGTCGCCTAACAAAAACAAGTCAGACTGTAGGCATATATTTATAAGGTTGTGATTCTACATTACAAAACAAGTGGAACTGAAGGCTTATAAGTACGTTGTGATTTAAAATCGTGGCAGTAATATTTGCATTTAAAAAACTGGCCAAAAATGGCCGATTTTTCATGGGTTTACCTTCACCCGCACTGAAACAACTACCCATGCAGCATCAATCATAGTAACACATGAGTCAGCAGACAAAATTTGACAGCTCTATCAGTCGAACTCTAACCGTTATGGCCAAAATAGCGAAGCAACTCCGTTCAGAAGTATGCGCGTTCAAAGAACGGCACCGCACCGCTTCGAAAATGGACATCGTGTGGCACTTTGTGTACGCCGGATACGCCCGTTCCGGTATCTACAACATCTTGGCACTATTAGAGAACAACCAGAGCATCGAAAGAAAGCCCGGTTCCGGACGGCCGACGACCCTGAGCGACAAGAAGCTCCAAAGGATGCTGAAGAGGAAGACCGAGGGAAAAGTTGCTACATCACTGCGTGCGCTTGGCCGAGAGGTCAGTTCAACCGGCCAAACAGTGAAAAAGTACCTGGCGAACATGAACATTCATGTCAGGAAGCGAAAGTCGCGTCCACTGGTTTCAGAGCTGACGTGGCGGTGGTGATGGACGACGAGACCTATCTCACACTGGATGGCAACGACTGGCAGGGCACTTCGTATTTTACTTCCCCCACTCGAAGGAAGTGAGCTCCGAGGTGAAGTTCATTTCACACACCAAGTTCCCCAACAAGGTGCTGCTGTGGCTGACAATCAGCGAGAAGGGGATGTCAAAGCCGGTTTTCTTTCGCTCTGGTCAGGCCGTGAACGGGGAAATTTATAGTACGGAATGCCTGCCGGAAGTTGCGTCGTCCATCAAGAAATACCATAAGGGCGAAGACGCGGTGTTCTGGCCGGTTCTGGCGTCGGCCCACTACTTGAAGCGATCGTTGGAAGAGATGGAGCGGCTGAATATCGATGTGGTACCAAAGTCAACGAATCCGCCCAACGTCCCCCAGCTGCGTCCCAGCGAGATTTTCTGGGCCAACCTGAAGCTTAAGATCTACTCCAACGCTTTTTTCGCGAAAACTGAGGAGGAATTAATAAATAAAACGAAGAAATAATTCAAAAACATGCCAACATGCATTTTTTTGTCCACGAAACCGAATGTTCCGGTTAACTGCCGAAAGGTCGTTCGCAGGAGCGTAGAATTTTCTTGCAAGTAAGCTTAAATAACTACCTGCTATGGGAAATTTATCAAAAGCAATTATTTGTTTTAGTTTTTTTCTGTCATCATCCGAAACAAGTCCATTTATTTTAATGCAAACGTTTAACAGAACAGGATAGCCAAAACGCAATCTTTGAAGCTGTTCACGACAATGTTGGCCATTTTCGAATGCATGGTAATGAATAACGAAGCCTACGTCATGGCAGTCTTCAAACAGTTTACTGGGTACGAAATTTATACGGCAACCAGAATAGGAAAGCATAAGAAACTGTTTATGCTCGCTGGAACATATCCGGTACCTGTGGAGTAAATACATAATTTCATTACCTTAAGGAAATCTAAGTGAACTAGTGTCTGTTAAACCATCAGCTGCCTCTCCTGAAGCATCGTGATGTTCTATGCTGTTCTGGTAAGATGAAAAAAAGTCCATGGAGCGCTATGCCGCCATGTGACGTCACTGTCGATGCGCACCTACTATCGTTACACCTTGCGTCGGTTGACGTTGTGACGTACAACTTGTAGGCGGACAATTGAATCACTGTTGTCTATGGTGTGTTTTCTAGCAAGTTAGTTTACTGTTACTCCGATTGTTTTCCCGAATTATAAATTTTTTATCTTATAATTAATTTCAATAGATCCAAAACCTATCATTAATTTAAAACCTAAATCATGCAGTGAATTAATAAGAAACTTATACTTTAAATACCTATTGAAATATCTAACTTAACTTATATTGGGAGGAGGCTTCACTCAGAAAATTATGGTAGAAGAAATAGTGGGAGGCGCGTATTGAAAATTTGTACTTTGCACATCATACAATACTAATCATTATTTAATTCAAGCAACTTCTGGAGAAAGATACCTATGTTGAAAAAATATGTTTAGATTTATTCATTTTTATTTATATTCCATATATATCAATAATTTTGTATCTTGAAATTGTGCGTCATTTATGCTCTAAAAGTCATCTTAACAAATTTATGCAATTCAAATTTAAATAACAAAAGTACGAGCAAAAAACTGTAACTTTAAACTCACCTTATGGAAAGTTAGAAAAACTGTTTTAAAACGATACGTAGAGGAGATAAAAATTCAGTTTCTCAAGCAAAGTTTCATTAAAATAAATTATCTACAATTCTGTAGGAGTGAAAATTCTCTAAATCAAAAGATAGACCTGCATGTGTCTAAAGTTAATGTTTTCCAAGCTATCCATTTTTATCGCGAAATTTGGCCATTCATACCATAGTGTATTGGTTGCAAGCCGACAATAAGGACTTTCAATGTAATGTTTAGATACTTCAAATGCAAAAAAAAAGGACAGATTGATCTGCATGAAAGAACTATTCAGAACGGTTCAAAAACAGCCTACTTCGCATTTCTAGCGGAGTACTAAAATAAATAAGGAAACAAGGTTTTTCAGTTAACACCTAGAAGCAAGTTGATTTGGAACAAATGAATGTATGCTCGTCTATTCATACGTGTCGCCTTTTATAATATATTTGAGAGTTAATAGAACTTTTCTTATCTGAAAGTTAATTTGTATGTGCTGCCAAGAAAACACCTATTGACAAATTGTTTTCGTTTCAAAGAACTTGCTAGCATGTACACGCTAAGAAAAAACTACCCAGCATTTATTAACCGACAAGACATTGTGAATGATATAATACTAAACTCTCACACTTTATTAATAATTCGAAGAATGAAACGAAGCAAACAAATCATTAGTAAGTAGAACTGACCAAGCCGCTGGGTACTTTCGTTTTACCGTGTAACGATCTAAAGGCGATATGACCTAAGCTCCGGAGCTGCTCAACATATGAACAATTTAATCCGATAGAGCTTCTACGGATGCTGCCTTCCGAATGAGAGACTAAAGTCTTCCAGACGAGCCGTTTCTACGTAGAAGAAGATGCCTCTATCCATCCGCACGCTTAACCAATCAAGATGATGATGATTGAAACGATGACGATGCTGATGAACCACGACAACTTTGCACAGTAGGTACCAGCCAGCAGTAGTGCGATGTGGAGAATGGAAAGTAGGTACAGAAAATAATAAGGAAAAAATTCAACCTGCTACTCCGTCTCAGTCGAGCGTCGTTAAGTCATCCATGTCTCTTTTCTTTTGGGGCTGGGGTCTTCCAATGATGAAAGTGTTGGAGGGCGCGTTTGCCTGTACTATCTCGTGTTGCCGATCTATGTTCATATAAATATTTCCGAGAAGCATACCTAATTGTTGGAATCGTGCAGCCAGTGGATGCCTAGTATAAAACGAAGCCGAACGAGGATGACGACTTTTTTTTCGGTACGGGATACAAATTAATGTTATTAGCTGGTGGGTAATTTGACAAAAAAATGATGAGCAATCACGTGAGGTTGAGGGAAGCGTGGGAGTTAAAATAGCATGAACTTACAGCGGTTAGTAAAACGGCAAACGACGGTCAAAGGAAATTCTAATTATCTCAAAGAAAAAGAAAAGAATTATAATGTTCAATTCGAGATAGATAGGTCTATTTCATTTTATATAACTAGATTTAGACATGCGTTTTACTAATACTTGAGAAGCAAATCAATATGAGCTTTGAAAAAGTTTGCGATATTTTACTAAGTTAACAAAGGGAAAAATTAGAGAATAATGGTAACCTTAAATTAAGTTTTGCAACACTACAAAACATGGGAAACATCATGAACAAAACAAATGCATAACTGTCAAACATATGATAATTTAATGAACTGTTTATTTCTAGCTATTTGCTTAGTCTTTTCATAATTCTTGAGGTGAAGAAAATAATAAGAATTTAAAATAATGATAAAATATAAACGTAGCAACTGCTTTGATTAATTTTCATACGCACTACACAGAATTCAATAAACTTTTTTTTCTGCAACCTCTAAACACGAGTTTTAGCTTAAGGCTACATCTATTTCATCTATTTTCATCCTTGTGCTAGCTTTCATACATAACAGGTAGCTCGTCGGAGGACAATTTATTATAATCCGTTGGATTCATAATCCATGTCTACCTCTACTGTCAAATTGCATGAGCATGAGGATGAGCATGAGCATAATTGACCGCCCGAGGTTGCTACTCCGCTATTGCCAGATCAGCTGTTATAGGGTTTACCGATCAAAATTTGGTCGACTTAAACTTGACGCATTTCCTTTCATCGTGCATTAAAAATTTTTGCACACCCCTCATTTTTAAAATGTGTTCTTGTAGTATCATGCCTCTATTTTGATTTTGAGATTAGCACTTCAGTTATCAAAATGTCGTCGAAGGAAGAGCAGCAACGCATCAAAATCATGCACGTGCAGGGTGAAAATCCAAATCAACTGTGAATGTGGCTAAATCAACTGTTACCAACGTAATAAAAGTGTTCAGTGAATGTAAATTACCACTTGGAAATGCTGAAGTAATTGTATAAGAAATGAGAAATTTTAGTTTTCAACAAGGTGAAAAAACAGATGTTTTAAAAATTAAAAAAGTTTAAATTATGGCACTTATCTAAAGGGTGATACGGTCAAAATTTGGTCAAGGAAAAACGCGTGTAAATCGGTGAAATCGTTTATTTAAAAAATCAAATTAAATTTCTTTTTCAAGTTCAATTAGTTTAAAATTCAGGAAAAATATTCAGTTAGGCTTCCGCTTTTCCAAATCCGAATTGCCGGGCCTTACGCTTGACCCCTGCCATCAGATTTTGTACAGCCACCTTGTCCACCTTCTTCGCCGCAGAAAGCCAGTTTGCCTTGAACTGCTGCTCGTCCTTAGCAGTTTTTTTGGTCTTCTTTAGGTTCCGCTTGACAATAGCCCAGTATTTCTCAATTGGGCGGAGCTCTGGCGTGTTGGGAGGGTTCTTGTCCTTGGGAACCACCTGCACGTTGTTGGCGGTGTACCACTCCATGGCCTTTTTACCGTAATGGCAAGATGCCAAATCCGGCCAAAACAGTACGGAACAACCGTGTTTCTTCAGGAAAGGCAGCAGACGTTTATTCAAACACTCTTTCACGTAAATTTCTTGGTTGACAGTCCCGGAAGCTATGAAAATGCTGCTTTTCAAGCCACAGGTACAGATGGCTTGCCAAACCAGATATTTCTTTGCGAACTTTGACAGTTTCGTGTGCTTTAAAATATCTGCTACCTTTCCCCTTCCTTTTGCCGTATAAAACTCCTGTCCCGGAAGCTGCTTGTAGTCAGCTTTGACGTAGGTTTCGCCGTCCATTACCACGCAGTCAAACTTCGTCAGCATCGTCGTGTACAGCCTCCGGGATCGCGCTTTGGCCGTCGTATTTTGTTTATCATCGCGATATGGAGTCACTACCTTCTTGTAAGTCGATAGTCCGGCTCGTTTTTTGGCTCGATGCACGGTTGTAGACGATACACCCAGCTTATTTGCGGCATCTCGGAGAGATAGGTTAGGGTTTCGCTTGAAACTACCGGCAACTCTCTTTGTCGTCTCAGCGGCTTCCGGTTTTCGATTTCCCCCCGATCCAGACTTCCTGGCTGTCGACAAACGTTCCCCAAACACTTTAATTACATTTGTAACGGTTGATTTGGCAACTTTTAGCGATTTTGCCAACTTTGCGTGCGAGTAGCTCGGATTTTCGCGATGCGCGAGCAAAATTTTGATACGCTGCTCTTCTTGCTTGGACGGCATTTTGACATCTGAAGAGTGAATTCCAAAATCAAAATAGGAGCAACATTCTACACACACACCTTCAAAATGAGGGGTGTTCAGGTTTTTTAAATGCAAAATTGAAAGAAATACGTCAAGTTGATATTGACCAAATTTTGACCGTATCGCCCTTTAGAAAACAAAAAAAAGGAATTATGAAATATATAGATATTTCAATGAGTTACTTCAGATGATTTTCAACATCATTGAATCAATGAATTTATTAAATAAAAACAAATTTTTGCTCAATATATTTAGCCTTAAGTGTTCTAAATCAAGTATAAAGTTGATCTAAATATAACCACCGCCGAAGATATCCCAAAGTAAAGCTTGCTTCAGATAGAATTGGAACAAAAACAATTGCCTGTATTTCAGTTATTTATTATTGAATTCAAGATCTTTTTTTATACAAATGTAGCGTTTTTTTCATACTTTTAAGAAAAAAATACGGATAAAATTATTCGTCATGGTTTCGAAGGAATTCTCGAATTTTTTCTGTAACGTGGCTTATAAGGCGACGCACACCTTCTTCGTCCATCGTTTTAGCTATCTTATTCCACCAGGTCTTCATGTGATTGATGTCTTTGACAACCTTTCCCTTTACCTTGAGTCTCCTCTTCATGATTGCCCAGTATTTCTCAATAGGGCGGAACTGGGGGCAGTTGGGTGGGTTAAGGTTTTTCGGAACAACCTGGACCCCTTTCTCTGCATACCATTCTTGAACGACTTTGCTGTAATGACAGCTTGCCAAATCTGGCCAAAACATTACGGGATGGTCGTGGGATCGAATGAACGGCAAAATTCGTTTTTGGAGACACTCTTTTTGGTATAGTTCCGACGTCATTGTCTTATTTGTAACGAAAACTTTCGTTTTTTTTTGCCACAGCTACAAATGCCCTGCCAAATCATGAATTTTCGTGCAAATTTGTCGGCAAAAACAAATTTAAATTTGGCTGGAACATCCCCCCGAGCCGTTGCCAAGTAAAATTTTTGACCTGGGATTTGCCCGAAGTCAGCCTTGACATAGGTTTCATCGTCCATCAGAAGACACCCGTCGAACTTGGTCAGCACCTGGTCGTTTAGCTTCCGAGCACGGATTTTGGCCACACTATTCTGTTTTATGGGCCGATTTGGCTGTTTGCTAGCTCGATACGACTTGATTCCTTCCCGGAGACGAGTTCTCCTCACGGTACTATGGGCAGCACCGAATTTTCACAGATTGGGATTCCTCTTAATCGTCTTCAAAATCTTACCACGCAGTTTCCGGTCGACAGTTCCACTCCGACGATTGGCTTATCGTCGTCAATGTTTCCTTATACCGTTTGATAACGCGCCATACGGTATTTCTGGGCAATTTCAGCTGCCTAGATGCAGACCACAATGGATTTTCCAAATAACTGTGCGCAATTTTATCCCTTCTTTCGGCTTCCATGTTGATTGTTTTGCGGAATGTCAAAAATACATACGTGAAGCTGACAAAATTCCCGACACGTGGGCGCCAAGAACTTCCAAATCCGTCCACCAGGAGCGCCACAATATGAGCAAAAGTTTGTTCCAATTCTAAATGAAGCAAGCCTTACATGTGATCTGAATTCACCTTGGAAACTGGTATGGTTAGCTGTTGGGGTCACTCAAAAAGAGTGATGGTGGCTCGCTCCATTGAGGAAACAAGCACTTTTCATGTCACTCTTGATGATCACTTTGAAAAAAATTAGCGGGCCTGCTAATACCGATTGAGACCGATTCAAACCATCAGTATAAAAATTATGGGGTCACAATGTGTGATGGTGGTTTTTGAATGGAAACAAGTACTTATAATGTGTGATGATAGTTCACCTGACAGATATAAACAAACATAAAATAAACAACGCTTTATGACAGCTTTGGTCAAGTGTAAATCAACGGTAAGAAAGCTGTTGGAGCCACTTAAAAAGTGTGATGATGGTTCACTGTACTGGAGCAAAACAAACAGTTTCAAGCTGCAAAGAAATTGAATCGTTTGTTTGTTTTCAAACTTTATGACAATCTCCTCATTCGTCGTGCTTGTACCGTGTCAGTTTGCTCCTCAGCTGCATTCTACGATTCATTGAACACTTTTTCACTCTCACTTCACTGTTTTTAACATAAACGTAATCTAGTACATTCAATCGTAGTTCTACTACATTTCTATTACGTTCTGGATTTTGTTTTATGTCATGCTAATGAAAATGCATTTGAAATCTAAACTTGTCTAGGAAATGTATGGAAATGTATGTATGTTCAAGTGCAATCCCATGCAACAAAAAATCATTCATTTGTTCGAATAAAATATCATTGTTTTTATATGATTTTCAAGCAACTTATTTTCGATACAGTCCTTATTTTATAATCTACAATAACATACATCAAAACCGTGAAGGTTCTATAAAGTCTTACATTTTACGGAAAAAAAATATTATTACTGTCACTCTTGAATAGTAGAAAGTTTTATTTGAATTTTTATATTTATTGTGGATGGGTCTTTTTTATGTGCAATTCACTGCTCCTTTCCATAAGAAACAGTTTACGTCAAAGATCTCCAAGGATATCAACTAGACAAACTGCCTTTAAAATAGCCTTGTAAAGTACTGTAGTCTGTAGTCTAGACAGAGCATAAAACAATGCACGGCGAAATCTCTCGCCTCCTCCTTTTCTCTCTTCATTGCGATCGTTAAAAATTAATACCACTAACTACCTGTCATTGTCGTGTGTGCTAAACCGTGTTATCCATATCAAAGCTGTGTGACCGATTGTCGAATATTCGGCGTTTTTCCGAAAATGATTTGATCTACAATATATTTTGGTCAAATATTTCCTCCTTGATTTTCAATTTTGTTTATTTTCGTCATACAACGTAAAGAGGTTTGTCAAATATTTTTTAGTACAATAAAGAAATTTAAACTAATACTTTACTTGTCCAGAAATTATGATTTTTTTCAAAAATGAAGCACATATTTTTACCTATATTTTTTCTGTTCAATGTGAAAACCGAACCTAAGCAAAATTAAAACTTAAAAAAGAGAATGAAACTGACAAACCGTCGCCGAATTTTCCACATTTTATCAGTTTACCACGAAATTTTATCTATAAAGAAATCCATTATTATATTTAAATGTTTTGCGAATTTTTGTAGATTATTGTTAAGACACAAGTGACACTACTAAAATTGGTTCCTTCTGCAAGTTTTTAACCGTGGACTTGCAATGATATCATTTGTTAGAAAACTTTTGGAAGCTAAATCAGACAATATTCAATCAGGTAAAAACTGCAAAACTTGCAATCAACATATTTTCTAGAAAATGCAGATTAACAGCAACCAATCTACTTGAATTTGTCGATTTCTGCTCATGTCCCAACCGACCGAAAATGTGCTACTTTCTTGGCTTGGAACCTGGATACCTGAATAGCCTGGAAGTCAGAAAAGCCAGTGCTCCAGCCCAGACAAGCGGACAACAAAGGAGTGCATTAACTTTCTTAGCCTCGTCAATCCCAAGGTATACTTAATATACATTTGTGTTCCCGCCAAGGCAAGCCTACCGCACAATCCCATCCAACTTCCAACTCCAGCTGTCTATGAAGGTAGCTTGATTTCTCAGCATCTTCTTCAGTAGATATCTCATCAACACATCCCTTATTGATCTTAAGGACCTGGCCTGAGGTGTTGTGCAAATATATCGATTGATGAAGAGTCTGTCATACCCAAGGCAGCTCTTCTGGCGCTTCCATTGTCTCTAGAGCAGTCAACCCAGGATTGTGTATGGTCGAAAAATGCTATGCTATGCTAATTGAACGCATCGTAAAAAAACCGCTGATATAGAAGAATCAAACAAGACAGTTTTGTGTAGAGGTAATTTTTTCTCCGTTAACACCCGACCAACAATGTTAGCTCGGTAACGCTTAAAATGCACCAGGAATGTCAAAATGTTGTTACAAATAGCTATTAATCGAACTAGAATTACTCCTAATCATCGGTGCTTCTATTTGATGCACCGCAATGCATCGTAGTCACTTTTCGGAAGAAATGAGGAGAAGATGCACCACTCTCAGCTTAATTAATAACATAAGAGATAGCGAACGAGGAAATAAAAACCTGAACCAGAAACGCATCATCTACCAATCTTGCCTCTATTCCCCATCCTTCTTCCGTGCTAGAAAACGAGCTCTGATTATTATGCACACGCCCTGGCAAACATCTGCCGCTGATGCTGCTACTTCTGCTGATGCTGCGCTGCGATGCCGCACGGTATGGTACAGGTTTTTCTCGTCCCTTATTAATTGCTTTATCGTTCCCTGGATGCGGCGGCGTTGGTGCCGCAAACTGCAGGGAAAACGTTTGCTCTATGCAATGTACCTAGCCCACCACCACTTGGCTCACGGGTCGCCGAGTGGCAACAACTTATGCACAGTAATGCAGCAATCGTAGCCCAGTTATAGCCACACGCGCCGTGCCGTCGACGTCGTCCGCTCCAGTTTCTATAGGATATATGTTGATACCTACGAGAGCATCTCGACCAACGACTAGGACGCGGAATGAATGAGTGCTAGTTTCGTTGAACTCGATGGTCCGTTGAGAACGGAGAAGAACGAGATTTTCATTAGCGCTATGAACTGGACATTCAACCCTGGGGAGCTTCTTGGCCAGCCGAACTGGATTTGAAGTACAACTTTCAATTAGGAAAATTAACTACCAGCTGCCGTTAAAACTTGATAAAGACTGGTGCAGAATGATAGGCTCAAGCCGGCAGAATATCTTGCAATCTCTTTTTTACCCTTCCTGCAAAGCGCCGATGGATAGAACATTT
This sequence comes from Aedes japonicus, assembly GCA_034211315.2. Classification (NCBI taxonomy): domain Eukaryota; kingdom Metazoa; phylum Arthropoda; class Insecta; order Diptera; family Culicidae; genus Aedes; species Aedes japonicus. The sequence continues at coordinate 277,782 of JASCZW010005274.1, read as the reverse complement.
ACTTTCAAATCGAGACCCAGAATATATCATCCATAATTCCAGCCGATTCGTTCCAATGTCATGAGGTCAACAAACGTCAAAAATCATTGAATTATTTGCCATCGCATGTTCCTTAAGTGCTAATTATCTATTATTGATTTCGGCTTAAAATGAAGCTGTCTACTTGTTGCTTAGTTTAACTCCACACCGAGATATGACGACAAAAATGCGACAAAAAATTGTGAAACTACAAGAACTATGGCGCCGTCTTATTCTCTAGAGGTATTTTTGTTTTGCTTCATTCTCTATGTTTTGAATCGCTTTTCGTTGGAACATTTGTCGTACGTGCGAGGTCCAATCGCAGCAGAGCGTGAAGTATTTCGCAAATATTTACGAACAAAATCATAAGAAGCTACTCCCCAAACCGTGTCCCCATGAAGTGCGCTTATACATGGGCAACATCAACAGGCAACATTTGTCCCTTGAGACTTGTGACCTAGATACAATCAGGGAATCAACGCCACGAGTCCCATGCGGTGCCTGTTATTGTTGCCTCTGTGTAAAGACACCTTTACAAACGGTTCCAATCTTGAACCAACGCTGCTGAAGGGTACTGTTTGATAGCTTGATTTGTTCGACCTGGAGCCAGTTCGAGAGACACTCCAGGTACGATTTGTCCCATTGTATGTGTGCTCATTTCAATAACAAACAAACCCGTCCAGTCCGCCCGTTTTGCGTTTATTTTTCTTTACCACTTTTTATGTTAACTTCAGGCGCATATCGAATTTATGCTAATCTGGGGGTCGGCTCGCAAAGTAAGCGCAGTTGTGCGATGTTGTGTGCGGCAAAGAAGATATGATGATGATGATGATGATGAGGACGGCGACGACGACAACGAAAAATACGGTGCCGCATAGATCGCCAGTGATGAGTGTCAAGAGAGGCCAAATCGCCGCTGGACGCACCCGAATAATTTATACCGATGAGAAATGAGGACTAGGTTGATCCCTGCTGGCCACCACGCGACACCGCGGTATCATTTGTTATCCGTGACGATAGCCTAACGACGACAAATGTGCGCTTCTGAGTGGAGACTGTGATATGCCCATACGAGTATTTTTCCTTGGAATCAGTCTCTAAACTGGATAGCTTTTTTGTGTGTTTCAGGTTGTTAAAATATTGTCGTAGAAGGGAAAATAAAATCACACGAGAAATTGACCCCATCGGGAATTAGGTTTCTCTGGGATGTTTGAATATTTCTTCTCATAACAATATATCTGGAAAACAACCATAGCTAAGATGAAGTTGCGTTCACGCCTAAGGTGGTAGAAAGTAGATTCACTGGTTCACTGGTTCTTCCAAAATGGCCGAAACATGTGTGTTTTTTTACTGTTCAGTTAGTTGTCGGACACAGTCTGAATTAATCCAAATTATAAAAAAGTGAAACTACAATAAAAAATGTTATGTATGTATGTTAGCCACCATCCCTTCAAGCGCATGGCTTGGATGCAACTCTACTTAATAGCAAGTTCAAATTAAGCCACCGATCTGAATTCACAATACAGATTTGGTACAATGCAATAAAATATCCATCCTACTCGGCATCACCTTGTTTGCAAGCTTGAAGCGGATATAATTTGGTTTTTATTATTATTAATATTATTTTTTCAAAATACAATCTCCCGCCCTAAACTGAAATTCTTTCAATGAAAATGTGTTCACTGTGTACCGGTTAGCAAGAAGAATACAGTCAACATTCCCCCTCAACATCATCCCGATTCCGAACGAAAACGTACCGCCCCTGAGAACCCAACAATAACTACAAAATGATGATGTCTCATTCAATCTAAACACGAAAAACAGATTAAACAACTTACTGAAATAGCGCGAAATTTCCGATTGATGGACCAAAACATTTATGAATATAAATGACAAAAGAAAATTGTTCACTTGGAAGACGGGCAACAGCAAAGAAAATTTAAGCCAACAATAAGGCGAATTTTTTTTTCCTTAGTTATTATAGACCCTTTAATAATTTATTCGGGTGTTAAGGCGAAATTAATTTCATTTGAGTACCCTAATAAACAATTATCATTGATGAACGATAATCCAAATGCGACAACTTTTCGACCAATGGTTCGGATGATAACAGGAACACGTCGGTAAAAAAATAACAATATAAAATTGATTAAGGTATTATACTACTGACTTTTGACTACCAACTGTTGTTGCTCTCAGTTATTGTTCCAAACAACATTGAGGGAATCGAAGAATTAATAACACTGTAAAAGACACTTAAAAATTATATCATGAAGTAAATGGTGTTCCGATCAAAATTTAGTCAAACAGTAACGTGTGTGAGTCGATCAAAGTTTTTATTAATAAGTCAAATTATTTTTCTTTTTTTCAAGTTCTGTTAATACAAAATATAGGAAACATATTCAGCTAAACTTCCGGTAAAGCTAAATTGCTGGGTCTTTTGTTTAACACCTGCCATACAGATTTTGTACATTCTCCTTGTCCACTTTATTCGCCACACAACAGCTTTTTGAGTCTTCTTGAAGTGTTCCACTCGACGATGACCCAACATTGCTTGATTGGGCGGAGGTCTGGCGTGTTGAGAGGTTCTTGCCCCTCGGCACCACTTGAACGTTGTAGGCAGCATACCACTCCATGACCTTTTTCCCGATGGCAAGATGACAAATCCTGCCAAAATAGAACGGAACAATTGTGTCGCTTCAGGAAAGATAGTAGACGATTTTGTAGGCACTCGTTTAGATAAATTTCCTGGTTGACGGTTCCGGTCGCAGTGTAAACGTTGCTCTTCAATCCACAAGGACAGATGGCCTGCCACACCAGATATTTCTTCACGAGCTTTGACAGTTTATTGTGCTTGAAAATATCTGCCATCTTTCTCCGTCCGGTTGCCGTATAAAATTCCTGTCCAGGAAGCTGTTTAAAGTCTCCCTTGACGTAAGTTTTGAGCGTGTACAAGACGGGACAATTTAAGTCAATTTTGAATCGTTTTTGACTCACTTTTGTCAGAAGTGGAGTCACTCATATATGAGTAAATGTAACACGAAACGGTATTGAAGAAGCGAAGAGCATGAGAACAACAGGACAAAATACACTGAGGAATATATAAGTCTAGTAGCGGCGGAAAATGCCAAAGAATCCGCCGGCAAGTACACGCAGACGAAAGCGCGAGATTCCGCCTCACCTACCGTGGAGGCAGGAACATCAAAGCGTGCAAGGCAGTATTCGAGGAAACCGCACCCGTTGGCTCAAAGAAGCGGCTGGTGTCTGACGGCTCCATGGGTCCATGGGCATATGCGAGCGTAGTGCCGGGACTGGCGGGTTCAACCTCACATCCTGCGGGGCGTGAAGTGGGCGGCAAAAAAGGGTAACGTTGCAAAAAAAGGCTAGAGGCAGAAAAGCCAAGAAAAAGCGGCAAGGGCGCTAATAGCACCAACACCAAAAGAAAAAGCAAACTCAAAGCCTGGCTCGAAAGTGTAACCGCGGTGAGGCCCTCATCGTGAAGACCAAAGAGTCTAAGTACTCCGAGGTCCTCAAGGCGATGCACGGTGACGCTTAGCTCGCGGATGTGCGCGCTGACGTGCGGAGTATCCGCCGTACTCGCACCGGCGAAATTATCCTAGCTTAAGAAGGACACGAAGCTGAAGAGCCCAGCGTACAAAAGGCTAGGCGAACAGTGACACTCCAACAAAAAAAACTTGGTCTTGATCAGCTGCCTCACTAACGCAAGGGATCAGATTTTGCTTGAGGCCTTGGCCAGGCTCAACATAGACCTGGGCAATGTAGGTACTAATAGTACCTACCATAGAAACGGTGCGGAGTCGTGATTCAATTATCAACGTGACGTTTCGCAGCCCTGGGCTGTTGAGCAACTGGAGAGTGGAGGATGGCTACACTCATTGCGATCACTGGCGGTTCGCTATAGCATCACCTATAGGGCTAGGCAGCGCGCAGAGGGATAAGCACCCTTTCCATTCGTCCGCAGATAGAGGTTGTTGAACTTCGATAAAGAAGTATGCAAAGAGGCACTTGAGCGGGAACAGAGATTGAGCGCTACCCAGGATCCTTGCGGTGATCAAATCGTAGCACAACTTACACGAGTGTGCAACGCAACCAAGCCCAGAAAGGTCAAACCTAGGAAAGGAAAGTCACCGGTTTATTGGTGAACAGAGACGATCGCCGACCTCCGGAGAATCTGCCACAGCTAGAAAAGGATGCAAAGAGCGCGGTCAGACTTTGAGAGAACGGAGCTTCGTGCGGTGCTAGCCTCTTCTAAGGCCGCACTTAAAAAAGCCGTGAGCTACTGCAAGTTGTCATTAGAGGACTCTTTCCGAGCCACGAGCAGAGACCGTGACCTACTATAACTGCCAAATGGTCCCACGACAATGGCTCCGCGGATGAAGTGGATGAGATGACCGTTACAAACGAGGAAATCATTGCGATACGCAAGTCGCTGAAGGTAAACTAGCAACAGGACCTGACGATATACCGAACCTGGCTATCAAAACGGCTATCTCACTGGCACCCGCAATGTTCAAGACGGTGATGCAAAGATGTTTGGACGAGGGCGTTTTTCTGGAGACCCTAGTATTGCTACCGAAGACAGGGATGCCACCAGAGGTTCCATCGGCATATCTACCTATATGTTTGTTGGACACAGGGGGTAAGGTGCTCGAGAAGGTTATCCTAAACAGACTGACAAAATATACGGAGGGTACCGGCGGTCTGTCTAACAATCAGTTTGGCTTCCGTAAAGGAGTTGGCACCCTCATCTCCACACCCTGAGTTCTTCAGGAGTCTCGATGCAGATTTTACATCCCGTTAAAAAAATACTGATGAATATATGCACAAGAAGAGTATTAGAAAGAAAAAGCTGAAGAAAAGAAATGGAAGAAGAAAAATAAAAGAGCAGACGGATGAATGTAGCGGAGGAAATGAAGCCAAGTGAGAAAAGAATTACGACGAAATAGTATGAACTGATGAAAGATATTGAAACAAAGAAGTGAAACAACAGGATGCAAGCAGAAAAAATCCAAGGTAGCTTCAAGAATTTCAAGCTTAAACTGTCAATTTAAATACTCTAACCGACAGGAATGCACCTTGGTAAGTGTCAAAATGTATATTTCATCGAGCAGGTTTTGAAGAACCATCCATGAACCACAATTCAAAGCTGTATGGAAAAACACCATGTTATATCATGGAAAAGGACTCAGTTCTATTGCACAAGGAGTAGAAGATACAAGCGTAATGCATGAAAAATTTGCCCGATTTCATCATGGGATCTAAGCCCACTTGACTAATTTGTTTGACGTTATACGCTTCAACATGCAGGTCTTACGTAGGGGCGTACTTTAAATGGCTTCAAGAAATATTTGGTTGATATTTGAGATCAAATTTCTCAGGAAAGCTTCAAAAAAAATTACAGATTACAAAGTGTTTGGGCAAAGTTCCAGAAAATGGGTGTAACATTTGAATTGAATAAATATGGTTTGTTTCTATCAAAAATATCTTTCAAATGATAAATAAATGATAAAGTTTGGTTGATTTGTTTTAAGGTAATACCATTTTGATTTCGTGATACCCATTGCGAGGCACCCTGTAAAATGTGGTGAAGGAAGTCTTATCCTACATAATTTTCGAAATGCAAACAGTTTCATTCGTTTTTATAACTGATCCGATTCATTTTTCGTGCGTGACTAAAAATGGTAACCATACTACGCCACAGTATTCTTATGTTGATCTGACATATAATTATAATGTTTTAATAATGTAATGTTTGATAATGAGATGATAATTTTCAATATGTAAAACAACAAAATTTGAAAAAACAAATGATAACTTCTTTGGATCGATTTATACCCAGAGTAAGGACGCTGTTGCAGCAACTCACAAAGCGTGATAGTGATTTCTTTGATCCTATGTCGTACGGCGAGTGTTGTGACGCAATAGTATGGATCATAATTAGTTACCTAATTGAATATGATCCACACAACCGGTCCACCACATCTCACCTTTCCGCAGCTTTTTTGAAACGCTAAGCGACCTTTCGTTGCATCAAACTATAGAAAACCGAAAACAGTTCCATTGGGATGTTTATAATGATATCGGACTACGCTACTAAATGTTAGCCAATTTAATAAATAAACGTGTTAATGGCTTTTTAAATCAAGAGTATTTGGCCCAAAATCAACAATTTCATTTATGCGTGGAAATGTTTCCGATCGATTGATGCACAAATTTTGAAAATCTTTTAAGATATGACTGAGATATTAACGTTCAAACCCTGACCACATTTCATGACGGTAACAATTAGATTTATTTTAAATTGTACCGTAGTCCTACGTCAAAATAACGCGCTTTACCCGATAACACAAGTGTGCTCAGCATTGCTAAAACTGTTCACAGTCGATGCTCGAAGCAAACCCTTATCTTGTGTTTGAAATCGACCATCAATAAAAAGTGGAACATTTTGGCATAATGATCTTCTTCTGCTTCTTTTTCTTCTTATTCTTCTTATTATTATTCTTCTTCTTCTTATTTTAACATTTCCAGCTAGTTTTTTTTTCCAATTCACTCATTGTTTGCTCTCAACTTATTGTTCTAAATGCTCTTCCACAGTTATTAGTTGATAGCTTCCGATGCCAGGTACCATTTTGCACATACAGTGACCGGCATATTTAAAAATCCACCACGTCATGTAAAAGTTAAATAGCTCTAACTTTTTTTCTTCGCGGCAAATCCTTTCCTATTATTGGTGATTCCTTTCTTCAACTATTATTTCTTTAAATTGGGTTGTTTTTTTCGGCACTTAACTCAAATTCAGTGAATTACTAATAAATACGATTAAAATCAACGAATTCAGGTAGGACAAAAATAAAAATCCACCGTTAGTAAATATTTTGCACGCTGTATCCCATTGGCGTACCCCTCATTTTTGAATGCGTTGACATTTCTATGTTTACATGCATTAGAAATCTCTACAAAAACCTGAAAAGTCTACGTGTTGTTTTCAAGTAAAAATTAAAAAACATGGGAGGAAAGAAAATCTCGTTGCAAGTTCGTAATTTAATCGTCCGTGACTGCAACAATAACCAGTCTCAGCGGAAAATCGCTGAAAAATATGGAGTAAGTCGTGGTGCTGTTCAGAACATATTTTTGAAGCAACAAAGGCATGGAAGCGTTGCTGATCGGGCCGGAAAAGGGCGTAAGCGGAAGTCTGACTCACGAGCCGATGCACGGATAATCTGCGAAATCAAAAAGAAACCATCCATTACGATCCGAGAAGTGAAAGAGAAGCTGGATCTACCGATTTCGGATCGAACAATTCGGCGACGGATTGCTGAACATGGAATGCGGAGCCATTTTGCAAGGAAGAGACCGTTTATCAGCGTGGTAAATAACAAAAAACGATTAGCATTTGCAAGAAATCACATAAATAAGCCGATAGAATTCTGAAGCACATTGTATGGTCCGATGAATCAAAGTTCGAGTTATTCAACAAAAACGACGTCTTAGAGTGTGACGGAAGAGCCATGAGGGACTGCAGGACAGACATCTCCAACCATCGATGAAACACGGTGGAGGCAACATTATGGTGTGGGGTTGTTTTTCGTGGTTTGGCATTGGAAATCTGGCCTTAGTTCATGGTAGTTATGACTGCAGATGGGTATATTGTTATTTTGTGCGAAAATCTCGAGGAGTCGTTGTTAAAGATGGGGTTGGAAAGCAATTACACCTTCCAACAAGATAACGACCCAAAGCACACGGCAAAGAAAACACTTGGTTTCTTCCGTTCTAACCGCATTAAACCTTTGAATGGCTGCCTCAGAGTCCTGATTTAAACCCGATAGAGAATCTATGGGCAATCTTGGACAATAAGGTCGAGAAAACTGGAGTAACCAACAAACAGACTTATTTTTCAGCGTTGGAAAAGGCCTGGAATGATTTGGACCATCAACACCTCAAAAACTTGGTGGAAAGTATGCCGAAACGGCTGCAACTGGTAATCCAAGCAAAGGGTGGTCATATTGATTATTAACTGATGGAAATTATTTGATTTAATTTGTTTTTTCTTTCTCACTTGAAGTGGATTTTTATTTTTGTCATACCTTAGAATACAATGTTTTTGTAATTTGTTATGTATCTTGAATTCTATAATAAATACTACCAATACAATGACGTTAAAAAATACTCTTGATATTTGTCTTTGACACACGTGGGAAAGATTACCAACCATTTAGAAAAAGATATAAGTTTTGTGCAGTTTTTTGCAGTACTCATAGGTGGATTTTTATTTTTGCCGGTCACTGTACATGGAATGCATACATGGAATGCTTAAATCGGCAAAAGTACAAGGGATATTTATTATTTTATTGCGTGGGCAATGCTGGGTTTGAGGTTTGAGGAATCGGTTAATAGCATACACATGAAAATAAGCTACTTCAAAAGTAGCCTTTCCCAAACGAAGAATGTTTTAGCACCTATCTAAAGTAAAACAAGCCTAATGGACCTTTTGATCCGACCACTGTTATTTTGTAAAAAGTTCGAATTTATCTTCCCGCAGATTTCCCTCACCCTTATCTAATTCAAGTTTAGCTGATCACAGCATTTTTTCAAGCAGCCTGTTTGTATTTTTATCAATGTCACCATCAGCTGGCAAGCAAAACCACAATATCATTGGAAAACAGTATGATCCACACGTAATAAAAAATAATAACCTATAAAGGCAGAAGCCGCGTAATGCTTTTTTCTCACAGAGTTTTTTGTTTGTTACATTTTCAGACGACTCCCACACTCGCGAAAGAGACAGGAAAGCCCCCAAGCAATATCAAAGTGAACGCGTGTAGAGTTGCGGTATCAACAAACGAAACTTCATCGGGTTGTTACGATTTCGCGTGTTCCCGTAACATGTGAAAACAAACATGTTGCGAGAGCGGTACCTGCCTTACTTCCCACCAGCCCTCCAAGCCACCAACCTACCGACCCACGCGAGTTTGTTTCTGCGTTCTTCTGTGTCTGGCGAGTTAATGATAATGATAATGAGCATTGTGGCTGCCGCTCGGTTGTTTGGTTGGCAGTATTCCTGATTCCAGATTCCACCAGGACGTCTACAGGCGTGAGGCACGGGTAACGTACGAATGGTGTTTGCTGTCGTTCGCTGTGCAAAGGCAGTGTGCAAAAAGAAAAATAAATGTCCCCGAGTCGTGCCTCGTTCTGTGTGTGTTTTACTACCTGTTTCGATTCATTCCAGACCAGAGACCCATCCTTGTTTGCCAGATCTCGTTGAGTGGATGAACATGTTATCGCTGAAATTTGCCTGAACGTGGGTGTTTTATAGATATTGTACTGATAAGATTTATACTTATTTTTGGCAATGCGCGGGGAAAGTTGGGTCCTAAGTGCCTGGTGAATCCAAACTTGATACGGGAATCCGAGCAAAGACACGTATCCGATGATTCATTCAAACTGATTCCAGTGGATGAAATTTACATTTCAGGGATTTAAGATAAGTATGAAAATTCACTGTATTCAAATGGCATACGTATATACTTTTGAATGCCTACTAATGACAGAAGAATAAGGCCTTCAATTTGTTACACTGCTGGAAGCCATGAATTACAAACCGTCAATCTTGCCACACATAGACCGTTTCTGAACAAATTCCAAAGATTACCTTCATGTTCACAACTTGGCACTGCGGTTGTCAAACGAGTGTATATGACAACACAATCCTCCATAAAAAGTATTTGAATTAACATTATTATTAGCTTTATAGGGTAACTGTTACAAAACTGAATCAAATGCCTTTAGATTTAATAGATTGGTTTATTTTCTTAGTAAAGCTTTCTCACATTTTATAGCAATGGCAAATGTCAGAAACCGTTCCACTCACGCGTCAATCCTTTCATTTCGAGTAGTGAGTGATAAGATTTATAATGGAACATAATATGATAATAATAATAAAAGGTGCCCTACATAAAATTACATCACTTGAAAAAAAATTACCCATCTGATAAAAGTAGTTTTAAATGTGTTGTTGTAATTTAATCGCTGTCAAATATTCGAATACCGGTTGTTCAATAAAACATGAGAATTTTTTCATATGGTCATATGGTAAAAAAAACTATTTCAACGAATTCAGTATTTTTTATATTAAAAACATAACATGTTTATTCTTCAAAAAAACGTCATTGAATATCGGATAAGGAGCCCGGGACAGCCGTTTGACGCAACTTAGTCGCGATGCTTTCACAAGAGCGCTGGTTGACACTGACGTCCATCTTCCGGATCCTCGTGGTCAACTGCTTCGTATCCTTGGCCCGCCAATTATTTTTGAACACTAGGGCAACTGAGGGAGCCAAAACAAATCCTCAATGGGACGGCACTGGAGCAAGTTGGTCGGGTTCCTTTCTTTGGCACGTACGGTATCTTATTCTGCTCAAAATACTTCAGCGTCTTCTTGGTGTAAGGATAAACATCATGATATTCTATTGAGGAAGGGCAGAAGAATTTTTTCAAGACACTCCTCCTGGTACACTTGTTGATTGATGGCCAGACCACTCGGCTTGAACCACGGCTTTGAAATCCCTCTGTCCGATATGGCGATGTACAGCAAATTTTTTTTTTTCAAATTTATGTTTAAACTTACATTTTACTTCGGAGGGTGTGGCCGACTTGTCGCTGGAATAGTAGCTGTCATTTCCTGGAATGTGGGTCTTCGAGAGCGGAAAGTAAGTTTCGTCGTTCAACACGCACAACGTCCCGTGGTAGTTCTTCGTCATCCACCGGCACTGCGATTTAACGGTCGCTATCTGCTCGTCCGTGTACTCGGGAGACCGAGTCTTCTTCCGACAGATGATGTTCTTAATTCTTTAGGGTTCGGAATGGGAGCAGTGATATTTTCGGCCGGCGTCACGCAAACTCGTCCCGTCCAACTTGTCGAACCGCTTTTTCAACGCCTTCTTCTTCTTCTTCGTCATTATGTTCGCCGGACGGCCGCTACCGACCTTCCGCTTCATGGGCAGGGATGCCAGCATCTGGTAAACTGTACTCACGGGCAAGTTTTTATCTCGAAAGTGGTCTACCGTAAACGTTTTTCAACGATGACCTTGACCATGCGTATCGTAAAACCGTACAACACGCTCGCGGAGTGCTTGCTGTTTCGACGCCATTTTCGATTGAACTGACAGCACCTGAGTGAAAAGAGAAAGTGAAAAGAAAGCCTCCCATTTCACTCAGAGAGCATTTCACTCGGAGAGAAAAAAAAAGTTTATGCCCGTTACTTTATTTACAGTAAGGTATTGAAATCATTCTCATTTTTCATTGAACACCCGGTATCAGAAAAAAATGGAGTAACTCAAAAAGCAGCGTAACGAATTGATTTTGCGCAAGCTCCTGAAAAATACTCAACTCTCTCATCTTGACATTGGAATACAACTTAGAATCGTGCAGTCAACGGTGGGTCGTGTGATTAAACGTGAAGACCCAAACGTAATGTGGACGGAAACGGCAAGTTGGACAGTTGACGCAAATGATGTCGATATGTCCAATTGGAACCAACTTGGATCTAATCAATTTTCTATCCGACAAGAAGGTTTAGACAGATTGGGCTATTTCGCTGCCGTCGCCATTTCGCTTCCGTTATCACTACGTTCGAGGCTTTACTCTGAGCATCGAACGGAAGGAGAAATGCGATCAGAATGGATGTACTATTAGAGATCAGCATCACAAGCGTGTCGGAAAGCATTTAAGAGGAATCCCATTGCTTCGGTCATGGATGTGGCCAAAAAGTTTAATCTGTTCAAGTCTTTCGTTCAGAGAGCCAAGGATCGGGAGAGACTGCATACGTACAAAATGCAGAAGGCTACAAATAGTGACGAATAGTAAAATACAGTGGGAAAGTCACGAGCCCGGAAACTGTACACCCAGACGCTGACGAAGCCTTATTGTCTCATCATGGATGATGAGGCTTACGTCAAGGAAGAAGTCCGGCAGCTTCCTGGGCTGCTGTTCTTCACCGCGGAGCACAAGTATGATGTTCCAGAAGAAGTAAGGTAGCAGAAACTTTCAAAGTTTTCCAAAAAATACATGATTTGCCAAGCGATCTGCTCATGTGGCAAACGAAGTGCGCCGTTCTCGACTGCCTGGACTGTAAACGGGAAGATTTACCTCAAGGAGTGTCTACAGAAGCGTCTGCTTCCTGTGTTGAAGCAGCACGAGGGCTCTATGATCTTCTAGCCAGATCTAGCTTTGTGCCACTATTCAAATGTTCTCCTGGAGCAGTACGAAGCCAACGGGGTCACTTTCGTACCCAAAGACCTTGAACCCGCCCAACGCACCGGAACTAAGGCCCATCGAAAAATACTGGGCTATTATGAAGCAGCCATTAAGGAAACATTACAAGGAGGTCAAATTTGAGGAAGACATGAAGAAAATCGTGTGTTTCCGTACAAAAGAAGTTGCAGCCAGTTGTTGTACAGTACCTAATGCCTTGAGTTAAGCGGAAGGTCCGAGCGTACGTTTATGCCAGTGGTGCTCAGGTAGATGCTTGCAGCGGGCCAAAATGAAATGTTGCACCAATGCCACGGGCCGCAATGAGTTATTTTTAATGGCTTAAAATAATTAATAAAAAACAGCTTATTTTGAGGACACGTTACTAGTAGATGTACCTGAAATGTAAAGCAATGCTCTTTCTTCCAAAATAAAAAAAATACAAACAACAAAATGTAGATTTATATCACATTCAATTTATTTGAAAATCAATAAAAAAACACTTTTCGCATTTTAATACATAATTCACTTACACTTTTCTTGAGCAAGCTTATCGAGATCAGCCTTCATGCTAGAGGTCGAAATACGCAATGAATTGTCCAAATGTTCATCACTTATCTTATTTCTTGCTTTTGACTTTACTTGCTTCATCACGGAAAACAGTTGTTCACAAATGTATGTGGATCCAAACAAAGAAGCTACGAAAAGAGCATAATTTCGCAGCTCTGGGAAGCGCTCTTTCGGAACAAATTTGGCATAGAACTCCAACAAATCATGTCGATCAAATTTTTCTCGCAGTTCCGTGTCGCACTGTAACTCAATTAGTTTTATTTGGATATTATCTGGGGCTTGTTCAGCATCAACACTGAATGGAGCAGAAAAAAGTTTTAGAATTTTGTCATGCGCTTTGAAATCTTCAAATCTACGAGAAAAATCATTTTTTCATTGTTTGGAGTGCGTCAACGTATTTTTTAGTAAACGTCACATTGCATTTTGCTGGCTACTCAAATTTCCCCTGAACTCAGCACATTTTTCAGCCTGCGCCACACCGACATATTTATCCATTTTTGACGCATGTTTCGACTCGTACTGACGCTTCACATTAAATTCTTTCATAACTGCAACAGCTTCGTTGCAAATCATACACACCGGTTTTTGATTAATGCACGTAGAGAAAAACATTTCAGACCACTTCTCCTGGAAAACACGTCCTTCATCAGCCACTTTCCGTTTTTTGCTAGTGCTGGCTTCCATTTTCACTGAATAATTGCTCGAAACTTCTCAGAACTACGCACGCGACTACAGAACGGAACCAATTGACAACGGACACTGAATGGTGAAAGTGAATGAACCTGTGGTTGCGGGAGCGAAAATATGACTGCATTCTCTCTTTCTTTCTATCCCGCCTTTTTGGTCATTCATTATCTGTGTAACAAGCACGGTAAAAATTGTTCACATAAAACTATGAGAATCACAATTATTGCACAGTAAGAAATGCAACTCAAATCGAACAGCAAATAGCTACATATTCAATGAAGTTCTCATATTTCTCAAATGCTATCGCGGGCCGCATTTGCCGCCTCGGTGGGCCACATGCGGCCCGCGGGCCGCAGGATGAGCACCACTGGTTTATGCTATTGAAATTGAATGAAATGAATATGCCAAAAGCTTACTAATCAGTTATATTTTATTGTTTCTTACTAATGAGATACATGTAATTGTTTGGAAAGGATCGGTTAACCAGATTGTATTCTCTAGCGTTTTTTCCGTGATGCAATTTGATGTGGGACACTTAAATGTTCTCGCTCCACTTGTGACACCCATAATAGAGAAAATGTGTTCCATTAGTTTTCACGTAGGTTTTTTCACCGTAATTTGTTTGCATCGTGAAGTGACACCCGTAATAAGGCTCTATAGCTAAATTCAAGCGGGTTCGAATAAATGACGTGACTATAGCGTGACCAGATAGATTGACGCGATTGATGGATGGTATGGATGTTGTGCGTCGTTCAAGGTTCTGAACCACACTCGAGGTCTATACAACCTCAAAGAGGCCTAAGACAAGGTGATGAGCATTCGTATTAGCTGTTTCAAGAGCGGATATAGTTAGGTTCATTCAAGAGCGGCTACAACACCAACGAGATACAAAGTTGCATTAAGGCAAGAAATCGTGCTGATTTTGGACTTCAAAGAACTATGTAGTTTCGTATTGACCATATACAAGGCATTGCTGAGATGGAAAGTCCTCTAAAGCCAGGAGACATGGACTATGTCACGGAGGAATTTAGTGTCTTTGGTTCGACGGTATTGCGTACAGTCTTCATTGGAGTGCAGATGGAATACGGAATATGGAGAAGGCTGCGGAAGAACCACGAATAAAACTTGTTCACGATATCTGGAAATACTTCATCAACGCGTGAAATATTTTGCAGACTGATGTACGTATGTCTATTTATTAATAAAATAAATTTTAGGTTATACTATAAGCAAAGGAAAATAACAAGCTGATATCATATAAGTAACAAGTTATGTTATCCCAGTTATCGTTTTGATTTTCGCTGTTATTACATAACAAATTTAGTTATCACTATTGGCAAATTTTGTTATCATATGTTACCATTTAGAACACACTTTTTTTTATGAACGTTATAAGTTGAATTGTAAAACTATAAATATTTCCAGCATACTTGAACAAGAAATTTTTTTTCAGTTTCAGTTATTTTCAGTTATTAGCATGAAAATTTCATATCAAATTGATAACATGATTTAATACTATTTAAATAAATTTGCTTACAATACAGGATTTGATATCACGTTGTTCGCAGTGATAATAAAATTAGTTATTGTTATGATATTCAACGAGTATTTTTTTGTTATTTATTCAGTTATTTTTACTGTTTATTCAGCCTGAAAGATAAGATATTCAGTGATCAAAAATTAATAACCTGGTAATAGAACTTGCTATCAATTTAGTATAATCCTTTGCTCGGATTATATATCGAATATGGTGTCGAAAGAAGAGCAAGTGCGAAAAGCAATTGTGTGCGGTAGTAATGAAAATCCGGATCTGTCACTTCGAAAACTTGCAAAAAAGCTTGGTTTTCCTACAAGCATAACGTTCTTAAATTTTTCGATACACGTTTGACACCAGCCAGAAAGGCTAGGAGCGGAACAATAACGAATCTCAGGAACCACCAGAAGGACTTGAAGGTGAAGCAAATATTGTAGAAGAGGCCAGATCTTTCGGTACGTATGAAGCCTTTCAAGGTGAAAACTTTACTAAACTGTCGTGACAAGCAGAATGTGACGGCTTTAACCCGGGCTCGCAAGTTGTATCGCGAATACTTAACGAATTTTTTCTGCGCGATAATAGATGATGAAACTAATGTGCAGGAAGCAGCTTTCCGGAATGTCTTATTATAGTGCCATGCTACGGAACGGCGTCGAGGAGCATTTCAGGATGAAGAAAAAGGCCAAGTTTCCCAAAAAAATATTTGGTTTGGCAGGCAATATGCAGCTGTGGTCGAGCAAGCCAAAGCTTCATCTCTACATCACCAACGAAATATACCCTGAAGAATGCCTAAATGAGCGATTGTTACCATTCCTACGCATCCATGGCGCTCCCTCGATATTCTGGCCTGATTTGGCATCTTGTCACAATGCCAAAGTTGTTTTGGAATGGTATAAAGCGAATGAAGTCCATGTTGTACCGAAAGAGGCGAATACACCTAACTTCCCGGAGTTGCAAACTATCGAGCGGTATTTGGCTCTCGTAAAGAGAGAACTCTCTCAATATAAACAGGAAGCTACAACTAAAGAAAAATTTAGAAAATCTTGGACAAAAGCAGCTAAATCGGTTGCAGAGAAGTCTGCATAGAACCTACTGGCTGGAGTAAATTCAAAAATTCGTAGTTTCTTCATGCAGCCTAGTTAAGTAACTGTTATTAGTTCTTAGACGACGAATAATGCACAATTGAATGAATAAAAAATGCATCTTGGATTGAACTAACAGCAAATTTGTTTTATTCAAAATTTAATCTGTCCAGATTTTGTCGTGAACAAGCCTTTGCTGGAAACAGCCTACTATCGTCCCACACCGTAAAATCCCGATTAGTTGAGCGCAACGTAAGCATTCGGGATGAAATCCTGATAAAAATACATCTGGTACAAAGTTTGCTTATGAGAACTTCAGGATAATAATACATTCATGCGAAAAAATAAAGATTGGACTCGGAAAAAATGCGACACTTTGTTTTGGGTGTAACTTTTTATCACGTGGGTAAAAATTAACGAAACTAGTTTAGAGTGTCATGTGTGCAAAATTTTATCGCGATCTGTCAAATTTTCAAGACGCATTCGAAACAAGAAGAGCTACGCAAGCAAATCTTGGGCGCGGTGATCGATAATCCTGGTCAGTCGCACAGATGGATCGGCAAAAGGCTTGGCATCCACCATTCTACCGTGTCCCGCGTTTTGAAGATGTTCCAGAAGACGAAGAACATCGAGCGGCGCGCTGAAAGCGACCGAAAACCGTAAACGGAATACCCAGAGAAGGCGCGGAAGATAAGGCAGTACGTGGCCAAAACGGTCAATTCCACCAGACCATGAAGCGGGCTGGGCTACGTGTTTTTAAGGTCAGGAAGGCGCCAAACTGGACTGACAAGCAAAACACGGTGGCCAAATTGCATGCCCGGAAGCTGCACCGTGAGTGGCTGGTCAAGTCAGGCTGTCTCGTCATGGACGACGAGACATATATCAAAGCAGACACCAAACAAATCCCCGGCCTCGAGTTTTTTGTCGGTACGTCCCGCATGGAGGTTCCGGAGAAGTTTCGGAAGAGAAAGATGGACAAATTCGCGAAGAAGTACCCTGTCGTGGCCGGTGATCTGCGAGTGCGGATGGTACAGCATACCGTTCGTTACAACCGGCACCATAAAAGAGCAGATTTATCGAGAGGAATGCTTGCAGAAGCGCTTGCTGCCTTTCCTCTGCTCTCACCGTGGTCCCACGCTGTTCTGGCCGGATCTCGCTTCGTGCCATTACGCCAAGCCTGTGATGGATTGGTACAAAGCGAAGGGCGTTAATGTGGTCCCGAAGGAGGCGAACTCGCCAAATACACCAGAGCTTCGTCCGATCGAAAAGTTTTGGGCGATAATGAAGAAGAAGTTGAAGAAAAGCGGAAACACATTCGAAACTGTTGAAGCTTTGAAGAAAAACTGGGAGAAATTGTGTAAGTAAGATGACTAAAGCCTCGCCCAAGATCTCCTGAGCAGTGTTAAGAAAAATGTACGAGCATTCAGTTTGGGAGAGGAACTTCAATAAATAAATTAACAGCCAAAATATAGCTAATATATAGTTATTTAATCCCTGAAAATTTGAGAAGTATCCGATTTAAAATGAATTCTTGGTGATCATTTTTGCGTTTCTCATTTTTTCCGAGTCCAGTCTACATTTCCAAAGGAGCAACTTTGCAACCAAAAAATAGGGCTACAAAAGTTACCCCTTCTAGACTCGAATAAACCGCCATTAATGGGTCGACGAATCGGGTCCGTAAAGCTGACGCTATTGAGCCTTTAAATGAATCAGCTAGTAAAAAAAGCCACCCAGTTGGCCATTTCAAGTTATGATTAATATAAACCGTTTAATTACCCCTGGATGATTCGACTTTTCCCTTCAATAAATTAAATCCACCTTCATCAATGATTTATTTCGGTCACAAAACCTTTTCCCATGAATTAACTTTCGTTCTCACCTGTTACGTCGAGCGAATCTTTTCTCCATCTTGTGTTTCTTTTTTTTTATATTGAGCTTCCTCCAAACAGCTCGGCACTTTCATTATTCATCTTTGATTATTATGATAATTCATGTGTTTCGCACTTTCCTCGTCGTTTATCACGACTAGCATATCGCGAGGCATCAACAGCCAGAATCACACAAGCGAAACACACAACAATGCTTTGACAGGCAGACACGTTCGTATTCATGTTGTTTCGTTTTTCCTCAACGGCTAGATAAAATCACTGCCATTCTCGTGGCAAAACAACCTCGCAGCATTGCCTTCAACATGGTTCCGTTTCGCGCTCCGTAATCAGATCAGTAACGTTATGAATGAAGTGGAACTAGTGGGTGAGAGAAAACAGGTGTTTGTTTGACAGTAATCGATTATTTTCGACTTCTGGGGCATATTCAATGTATAGTAAACATGTTAACCTTTATTTCTGATCGCACGGCTCAAAACGAAAAGTACTCAAGAGGCGTATTATATTTTTCATGTAGGCCAAAATGTCGTTGTTTGATGATAAGCAACAATTAGGCAGTAGGAAAGAATAAAAAGGGCAACTTGTTTTTTATGTTTGTTTTTTATTTCAGTGGGGGCATTAACTGTCATCATGAATCAAGTATCAAAAAAAGAAGGGCTAATGTAAATTTCTTTTTTTTTCTAGCTAGGCAACTTTCAACAGAAGATCGATTGATGATCTGTCGGAACCTTCTTGTGAAGTAAAACGATCTAACGCACGAAACATTCACGACCATACAAATTACGACTATTATGTAAAATCATGTTTTCCGAAATTGAAGCAAATGCAACTTAAGGAAATATGTGAGTGTAAATTAAAAGTTTCGTCTGATTCGAATGATTCGTATGCCGTAAAGAACGCTACCAAGTAAAGCCCCAGTGCACCTAAACTTTCATGACAAACAGACAGTTCATCTAAAATTAAGTGTTCCGAAATTGAAGAGCTCATCACTCGCAGAAAAGTGAGTTTGATTGGAATCAATTTCACCTCTGCTATGATTGTGATGAGTATAAACCGTAATGTGTCAAAGTGGGACGTGAACAGTTCCAATCCAAATAGCGGAAGTCTCTGACTGTGATTGGAATAAAACTTAAATTATGATTGATGTTGAATAATATGTACTAGCCTTCAAATTAAGTGTTCCTAGAGGGTTACAGCGGAACGGAGCGGAGTGCGACCAAGGCGTGATGTACCCTATTTGGCTTAAGAAGATTGAATATTTTCCACGACTGGAGAGATTTTTTTGGCTTAAGAATCATTTTCGAAATAAGCGTTTGCATTGTTGCATAAACTTAAAATGAATAATTATCAAGGTATCTTGGTAACCTTTTTTTCAACAGAAAATCTATCTAAGCATAATTTGCAGCCCAAAAATCTTTGGGGTGTCTACATTACCCGAAGTTCACACGTGTTCGGGCGAGCGCCCAAAAAGCTCGACCGTTCTGGACGAAACGAGTGTCGTTTCTCGGGCACGCACGCACAATAATCAGTTTAGGTCACAACTCAGTTCTTTGAAGGGCCGCAATCCACTTAATCGGTACTTATTTATTTGTTCATACGGGTGTATCTCCTTGTAAACAACCGCGTAATTACTCGTATTAATAGGTATTTCTTGGAAGGTTCGATTATCGAAAGGTGACGAGATTATCGAGACCTCGTAGACTTTTCTCCCCTCCACTCCAAAATGCTGCACTATTTTCAATATTTCTTTAAGTCAACTTGCGAAACTGGAAAGTGTAAGTATTGGAGTGGCTTGGAAGCTGTACGACAGTCTACGGTGTGAAAAACCGGCGTGTGTTGTCACGGATGATGAACCATTAGAAAAATTGGACTAAGTATGTTGGAATGTTGGCAGAGGCAATTGTGACCTCGGAGACCATGAAGACTGGTACGTACATCTAGGAATGCTTGAATCAGCTTGAATATTTTTTTCATTCAATTTCAATGCCATAACTGATCACTCCCACTTAACTTAACTTCACTCTTTTGGTTCTGTCGAACAGCTGGCTGCATCTTCTTCTGTACGGAAGCCCATTTTTTCTTCATGTCTTATTCAGATTTGACCTTCTTGGGATGCTTTCGTAGTGCCTGCTTCAAAATAGCCCAGTATTGTTCGATGGGTCTTAGTGCCGGTGCGTTTTCATTGGGTTCGAAGTGACCTTGGGTACGAAAGTGACCCCGTTGACTTCGTATCACTCCAGAACAACATTTGAATAATGGCACAAAGCTAGATCCAACCAGAAGATCGTAGGGCCCTCGTGTTGCCTGAACATAGAAGGCAGACGCTTCTGTAGACACTTCTTGGTGAAGATCTCTCTATTTACAGTCCCGGTAGTCACAATCGGCGCACTCCGTTTGCCACAAGAGCAGATCGCTTGCCAAATCATGTGTTTCTTGGCGAACTTTGAAAGTTTCTGCTTCTTTACTCCTTGGAACATCAAACTTGTGCTGGGCGGTGAAGACATGGTGCAAGAGGTAGCCTCGGAAACTACCTTGACGTAAGTCTCATCATTCATGAAAAGACAATGAGGCTTCGTCAGCATCTGGGTGTACAGTTTCCGGGCCCGTGACTTTCCCACCGTGTTTTGCCGTTTGTCACAATTAGAAGCCTTCTACACTTTGTACTCTAAACGAGAGACTTGGGCAGATTCAACTTTTTGGCCATACCCCTGACCGAACAATTGTGATTCCGTTTGCATGCTTTTACGACACGCTTGTGATCACAATAGAACATCCATTCTGCCGAATTCCTCTTTCTATTCGACGCTCGATGTTTCGTAGTAACATTTAATCACACGACTCACCGTTAACTGCATGATTTCGAGTTGCTTTTCGATATCCCAATGAGAGAGTTGAGGATTTTCCAAGTGCTTGCGTGTGACGCCATATTTCCTGAAAACATACAGCAATAAGAATACAACAACAAAAAACACTCTAAACTACTTCTACTCAAATGTAGTCGAAAGTCCACTGGGTAATTTTCTACAGCATTTTTCCCGTGATACTATTTGATTTGGGACATTCTATAAGATTTTTCATTTGCTACTTTACAGAGAAACGATGTATGAAACCAAAATAAAATTTCCTTCAAAAAAATTGTTCTAATATTGATTTTTAATCGTGCTTGTACTACTTTACAGAATTCAAGATGTAAATCAAATAAATAAAGTAATTTCATTTATGATTCAACCGTTCAACTATATGCGCATCATCTGGAAAAGTTGGTGTTGCCTTAGTATTGCTTTATCGACTTGAAATGAACCTTGGAATGTAACGTTTCCTTATATTTTTTTAAATTTTAATGATTTGGGAAATGGTTCGAGCTGCTACTGAATCCGTGGCTTATCTCTTAAGGCGATAAGAAGTAGAGATATTTCTTTTTAATTTGTGACCAAATATTTGTAGCTCTTTGTATTGTTCATGTACAATGTACGAATGTTCTTTCTGTGCCAACAAAAGCTTCGTGCTTTTGACAGTTGCGTGTGTGGCATTAATTACGAATGTTTCTTCATAATAAGTACAAATCAGTTTCGTTGCAGAAAACAACGAATAGATTTGTTAGTTCTACCTTCGATTTCGTAATATAAACTAAAATTAATTTTCAGTGTAGGGACCCATTTACCGTGCATCTAGTATTTTCATTCAATTTTGGCAAAATAGCATCTTAATCATCAAACAACGTGTGTAACTCATGGTTTTATTCAGTTCAAACAACAAATGTGCAAACTTTGAACGGTTTCCTTATCAAATCTAATCTAATTCATGTCGATATAAATAAAACGTAAATTCTCAGTTATGAAACGGTTTTGAAACTTAGTTCCGCTTCTTCTTTGCCTTTGAAACCTTCGTCAGAGAATCAGCTATTTTTCTTTTTTTATCCTTTTCCTGCCTCTTCACCATTGCTTCAATTTGCTTGACGGCCCGTTTCTGCTCACGTTCCTTCCGCTTTAGCTCCTTCGCTTCCTGAACTGCTTTCATCTCTAGTTCTTTTGCTTCCATAAACTCAACGAATGCTTAGCTTGTGGCAACCGATGGAGAATGAATGATTTTTCGTTTTTCTTTTGCTGGACCAGGGATTTCAGAAGTTGGAACGGAGAAGGATTTATGAAACGCATCATCTTCTGAATCTGGTAACGGCTCTTCATACGATTAGGAAGTCCTTAATTACGTCACGCAGTAAGGGAGGGTTTGAAAAACGTGACGATCCATACAAAAAATTTGAAGGTTCATACAAAACGTGACAAGGGGGGGGGGGTTAAAAATGTAATTTTTTGCGTGACGTATTAATGGACGTTCCCTTAGCGGCATGTACTGATGTACTACCTTCGTTCTTGATTGTGGAATCAGCAACTGTTTAAGAAGATCAGTAGAATTATATCAAAGAAAATCAATTTTTAATTTAACACAACAATCGTTTACCATTTGCAGCAGAGCTAACAGCATCTCCACATTCAATTGTGGCAGGGTCCTTAGGATTAGGAGCAGGTACTGTAGTAGCTGGACAATCTTTCTTCATTGCTTGCCATAAATAGAACAGGTTGGTATCTGCAACGTTTCCCTTCCAAATCAAATCTTTCTCCGCCTTCTGAAACTCATCGAACTGCCTAACCGTCTATCGCCCTTCAAGAGCTTCCAACAACTTAATCTCCTCAGGTTCCAGAGGTTCAGATCCAGCGGTTTCCGCATTTGAAGCCGCAGATTCATGGCCAGCACTAGATGGCAGAGACTTATAGTCTACCGCATCCGGGTTCCATGGATAAATCCCACTCTTCCTAAACCCATTTCTGATCGCTGTTTCCTTACCAGTGAATGCATCCAAAGCCCGCTTCATAAATGGGCAGATCTCCGCTTGAAGGATTGTCTGGACACCACGACTACTACGTTCATCAAGGATTGTTTCTTCCCAAAACTTTTTGAGAGGCCCAAAAAAGCTCACGTCAAGCGGCTGAGTGATTTGCGTGGAATTTGGATACAAAGGAATCAGTACAATTTGATTGCGGATGCAAAAATCAATGCTCATCAGCGTTAAGTGGCTCTCATGACCATCAACGAAGAGCAGAACAGGAAACGGAATTCCCTCCTCTTTCTGCCAAGGCAAGAATATATTCTCCAGATACTCATAATAAGCATCTCCTGTCATGCAGCTGCTTTCAGTAATACCGACGCCATAATCAGGAGGAGCACTCCGAGCAATTTCTCCTGGAAGGCGACGTTTGTATGGGAATAAAATCAAAGGTGGGACAAGCATGGGAAAACTCATTCACTCACATGAGCACCACCGATTTAAAATAGCAACCCTCGGTTGCTAACAGAATACTGAACGAGTGTGACGTTTCCGATCAAACAATTCTACACGAATTCTCGAAAACGAACATTGTAGAAAGAATAAACGAGCAAAACAGAATCATGCGAGAGAAAAATTCAGCTAGACGTTATATTGAATAAATGCATTGCCACGTTGCCAACGCAAGCGATTTGAATACACCGAATGAGAATATTTTGACTCAGTAAATGCAATCAGCTGGAAGAATCAGAGCAGAGATACGGTTTAAAATGACGCTTAATGTTTTTTATGTTGCATTAGATTGCTAAACATCATGTTAGATCATTATTTGAAATGTTAAATGATGTTTAAGGTATGATTTGAAGAAATGAGTATAATTCAATCAATCTCGCTCAGCTGAATCCAACTGAATGCAATCGTTAATGCTACCGTCCGATTCATTCGCTGTACGATCAGCTGCCAGTTTCGCTCAATTCTGTTTTCTACGAATAGAATGAAAGCAGAATACTAATGAACAGAATCGGAATAATTTAAACGTGGTTACGCTAACTTCTGAATGTTTCTGCGTGTGAGTGAAAATTAGCGCTAAGTGAACCGATTTTTCCCATGCTTGTGGTGGGAGCTGCTTTCCAGCGGCTGAAAACTGATTGCACATGTTAGATATCCTTTGGAGCCAACTATTTTTTGTTTCTCACAACCAATTGGAAAGCAGATTCGTCCAAATTAAAAATTTGATATGGAAACTGCAGCAGGTGGTCATGTCCCTCATCTTTGAGCGTCTTCAGCAAGTCTTGGAACCAGTTTCTTACCTGATTCTTTGTCACTCTGGCTCTGTGTTTTCCGAAAACTTCGGATTTCCTGGGAAAAACTGAGGGTGTCTTTTGACGAACAGCTTCCTCCACTTTTTGCCAGAAATTCCATTTTTGAATGGAGTTTTCAGTTGACTGAGCCCGAAGAACTCTCCCACGCTGATCCGGAGCCGTTTGAGTGTGATTGGGAACCCTGAACGTGCAGAGGGCTCAATCCATTACACTATCTTCCGTTCATTTTCCGCTTAAAGGGCCGACGTCCTTCCTGGTTTTGATCCGAAAGCATATTTACCACGGATTTTATCACGCAGAGTTTGCTCCGGGATGCGAAATTCCCGACCGGCGGATCTTACAGACGATCCACGCTGGACGGCATCGAGTGCTAATTCCAGGTCATCGCCGGAATAGCGTTATGCAAATATGCGGGGGCTCCATTCACCGTGCATTCTTTTTTTTCGATTCAAAATTTTATTTTACCACATTTACGACTACGATCCATGTGTGAAACTAAAATACAAACACTTGATATTGTTCTTTCCTTGTTCCCATACGCGGGGTAGGTAAAGCAGAAGTCGTATGCCAAAAATAAACCCAAAAAGGAGCGGGAATAGTTCCTCTCCCATGTAGGGGATTTGGGAGTACAAGTAGACAGTTCGTTAGAACTATTAAAAAAGCTATCGGTAGTATATGAGCACGATCAAGTGCACAGACTTTTGCCAGTCAAGGTGGCGCATTCGATTATGCCTTGACCTACCCCGCATGGGGATGCTTGGCAAAAGTTTGTGTTTCCTGTTTCGGAATACTACCTCACAACGCCCTCCGCTCAATTTCAAACTACATCTATTCAATTTTCACAGCCTGCCGTGAGCTAATGGTACTATCAATACTTTCTCTTCACAACTTTGTTCTAGCAAAAAAATGCTGTCTACTCCTAGAGCCTCATGGTGATGAGAAATTATTTCCTTCTCAAAATAAAATAAAAACCTTATTCTTCAATTGTACGGAGATGTAGAGAATAAAATCACGACAATATGTTTGTTAACCACTTAAGACTGACGATGCGCACCAGATTGCACGAAGAATGTAAACAAATTTAAACGTCAATGCAGTGTTGGAAGCCGATTTATTTTGCAAATATCACTTGCCAATGAGTCTTTCATACATGCTTAGTTGTTCAAATGCAAAATATTAAGCATTTAAACTCTTCGGTAAACAATGAAAATAATATTTTGAAAAACCCACGGTGAATGGAGCCCCCACGGTAAATGGCGACCTGACGGTAGATATTTTCCAATACTAAAAGAAGTGACTTTTACATGAATATCACATAAAAAAATATTTCTACTTGACTAATCATTTACATTTCACTGGACAAATAAGATTCACTTGGATTTGCAAAGCATTTTCCACTTCCTGAATCACATGAAAGTTAATTGAAATTCTAGTGGATATCTTCCACTGATTATGTAAATATTTTTTTGGGTGTATCTACTAAATAGTGGAGATGCGCAGCCAACTAGGGATGGCCAACAAAATAAAAACGGGATTCGATACGAGTGCATCTTCTGTTTTTCAAAACAGAGGGGGTATACATTCGTGAATTTTACCGTGTTAGATATCTTATTGAAGCTCTTGAACTGAAAGTATTGCATTAAATATCAAATTAAATTAACAACTTTGAGATCACAGATAAAGTTGACAATTTTGACCCCATGGGCCAACAATTGGTGATTGGGCCAATGTATTTACTTTTCTAATGTACCAGGTCATCAACACTACATTAAGGTTAACTTACACCCTCCTTATAAGTTATTTAATTCTTATCAGAATGACAAACTGATAACTGAGTTAAAGGGATCAAATATTAAACCGATGTTTTGAAATAAAAACAATCAATTTTACCACACATCATGGAGCTGTTACCATATAAATGGCACTCACAAGGCTTTCCATAATACATACTGATTTTCAACATAAATCGATTGATTTATTTTGATTTTCGGTTGCTTGTAAGTGACTAAAATATCTGTTCAAATAAATTATCCCGATGTTGCCAGCACTCTTACCGCTTACCCAAAAGCTAATTTCTAAATAAATATTACTAACATTTGGCACATTGGATTGTTTTTGGAATCACCACACGACATCAACAAAACAGGAGATTCAAAATTTTGATCCTCCTATCCCAATTAAATGTGCCCACTCCCGCGTTCTATTAATAGTAGAACCCTTTGAATGCTCACTCATACGAAAGCGCAAAAATCATTCGTGTAAATGAGTAATGAGTAGGTATCACGTCAATCATTTGATATGCATCAGCTTGATTTTCATTGTTGTACGATGTGCCTGCTTTTCCCCCTGGATCACAGTGTTTTGTGTTTTATATTCTTCAGCATTTTTGTTTGTTAACAATGAACAAGAAGTTCAACACAGCGCCCTCGTACATAAACAGCACGTGGCTAATGAGCCAAATCGTCCTATCTCGTTTTATCCTCTTCACCAACGACGATGGATGATTATTTGAAGCACACCGAATTTGTTTAGTGCTTCTATCGTGGGTGACCTTTTGTTGCCAGTGTGTTTGGCGGCGGTAATTTATGCTCTAGGAAGCCGCGTTGGTATGCCCGAAATTATCGTGGAAAAATGTGTAAATAAACGACTTGGATTGTTTTCGCTCTCGTTTAACCTAGAAAAGGAGAAGGAGAGCCTTTGAAAAAGATAATTAATCAAAAAATTCTAGCCAGATGGTACATTTTAGATTATTTTTTCAAATCCTTTGCGTAATTTGCAAATTGGTGTGCGAGTAAAAAAAAATCCTAAAAAGGCATGTGCACTCAATTCTTCCCCCAACATGCACACATGCTGGATGATTAGCGAAACTTTATAGAATTAAATTGAAACTTATCAAATTATATCGCGTGTTCAGGAACTTTGGTAAATTTTTCGTCCCAGGCTAACGCCCCCTGCCGTATGAATTTCTACTTTCGATGGGTTCTGGCGCGCTTCGGTGAAACGAACATGATGCAAAAGGTAGAAAATCAAATGTGTGCTATGGAAAGGATGCGTCGGAAAATCGTACATTTTCCATTCAGGTCTCAAACCGTGACCAACCTACATGCACGAACTGAGCACGCAAGTTCGTAGCCCCAGACAGTACGTTTCGATTTGCTCTGGCTGTGTGCCATTTTCGATGTTGATTTAAAGTACGAAGAGCATTCACCCAAACCACCTGCTTCGCAAATTTCTGCACACTCTTCTACGTGAACCCCACATTCTGGATATTCTCTGACAGCAACTAAAATGGCAGGAATAATAGATAGGAAAATCTGTTGGATGTATATCGTTTGCTAATATGCTTACTCACTTTTGGAATCTAATTAAATATTAATTTTACACCATCACTGAAAACTGAAACAGGGGCAAAGCAACATTACTCTGGAGAAGCCAAGATTTTACCTAGGTTCCTTTCGTTTGAATCACTTCACATAGGAAAAGTGCGGAAGAGGTGGTTTATGGGAAGGGGAAAAAATTAGCATCAAAGTGATGACCGGTCAAACTCAGTGATGCAACAAAGGAGCAGGTAATTGGTTATCTAAATTTTCGCCACCTTTAAAATGAGGTGGTTGAAATTGAGTATTCAATTTATGCCTGTAAATGGCAGGATTTATAGGATGTATTGTAACTGGCTTAGAGTGTCTCCTTAAGCAGCTATATTACAGCTTTAAAGTATACCAAGTGATAATTGATAAGTGAAGCAATTCCAACCCACGGATACTTATAGCAACCAGTACCTATGTTAATGATGTTGAAAATATTTATATTCTGGAAACGTAACCGATGGCCATAAATTTCAAATTCTCTAATTTCTATTACACGACATTGTGGTAACTGATCTGACTACAGAAATTATTCATCACGCAACTGTCCTTGAATTGAAGTCACAACGATCAGACACCATTCTCACCTGATCAACAGTGCGATTAATGTTGTTGAAAATGGTCAAAATCTGCATTCTTTTAAAAATTTGCTTTTAAACAGTTTGTTGACTAACAGAACTTAGCCACACAAGATACACTGTCGGATTCAGCAAATCTAGTATCGGCTACTCAGATGACCACTCACCAACTGGAACGATTTCGATAGCGATAGAACGATCAGATACTGCGAGGAGATCTGTAGGGTTTTGAGTATTGAACTGCCATTGCTCGCAACTGGTATACGGAGGGCTAACCTTTGTTAGATTTTTGAAAAGTTAGTGTTTAGATTAAATTAAAGTAAAGGGCGAACACGAAAGTATTGCGACACATTCAACAGGGCATAACTTTTTTACCATTGGGTAAAAATCAACCAAATTTTGTACACTTTCTCATTGATGTGTATTTTTTACATGCTGTCAAACTCGAAGTCGTGTTTTTCGATTCAACAAAAATGGAGGTGAACCAACGCGAGTCGAGAGAACAAATGTTTTCCAAACACCTGGAATTTCCTGACCTGTCGCACCGGCAGTTGGGAAAAATGTTGAACATTCACCATTCAACCGTCTCCAGAGTGTTGAAGCGGTTCCAGGAGCGGTTGACGTTGGACCACGGCAAAGGAGCTGGAAGAAAGCCGGGACCGGAGAACAAAAAGACGGAGGGAAAGGTGAAGCGGATGATTAAAGCAAATCCCAACGTCTCAAGCCGTGATTTGGCTAAAAAGATCGGCATGTCGCAGAGCTACGTCCAGAATGCAAAGAAGAGAGCTGGACTACATACATACAAGGTACAGAACTTCCCAAACCGCGATGAGCGGCAACAATCGACGGCTAAAACTCGGGCACGGAAGCTCTACGAGATGATGCTGACAAAATATGGCTGCTGTGTGATGGACGACGAAACGTATATTAAAGCCGATTTTAAGCTAATTCCGGGGTTGGAGTTTTTCACCGGCAAGAGCAAGTTCTATGTGGACGACAAATTTAAGAAGAAGAAAATGTCGAAGTTCGCCTCCAAATATCTCATTTGGCAGGCCATCTGCTCTTGCGGACTGAGGAGTGAGCCTTTCGTGACAAAGGGCACAGTAAATGGCGAGATCTACAAATCTGAGTGCCTCGAGAAGCGCCTTTTGCCGTTCTTGCAGCAGCACGACGAAACTCCGCTATTTTGGCCAGATTTGGCATCATGCCACTATTCTAAACGTGTCCTGGAGTGGTATGAGGCCAATTCTGTCCATTTTGTTCCAAAGGACATGAATCCGCCAAACTGTCCGGAGCTGCGCCCGGTGGAGCAGTACTGGGCAATGATGAAGCGAGAACTTCGGAAGAGCAAGAAGACAGTCAAAGACGAGAAGGACATGTTAAGAAAATGGAAAAAAAACTGAGAAACTGGTACCGGATGACACTGTAAAGACTTTGATGGAGGGCATCAAGCGAAAATGCGTTCAATTTTACACTCAAGGCTCCATCGATTAACTTTTCTTTTGATTTTTGAAGTAAATATATGTATAAAACTACCCTAAAATTTTTGTTTGATTCTAAACATTATAAGAAAATTGGCATGACATTTTCGGTGTCGCAATAATTTCGTGTATACTTAATGATCGGTCGATTACGCTTAAGATTTTGCTAATGCGTCATCAAACAAGCAATTTTACCCGTGCAAATAATGTTCGATCGTACGAGGCAACAGCAATATTTTTTTTTTATCATGCCGGCATAATCGAATTAGGTTTCTTAATGTTTCAGCGGTAAACATGAATGTTATATAAATAGATTGTTGATAGTTTTAAGTCTTATTTAAAAGTACAGACGGTCATTCGACGTCCAATACGACACAAACAAAACATACCTGACTAGTTGTGTTGGCATTTGACATTTAACTAATATGTTTGTTTTCCAAAATACGGAAGACTTTTGTTACTACATTTGTATAACATAATATGCAAACACACAAGACGTCAAATTTAAACAAACAGTGATTCGCTACGGACTACTCGGTCGGCGGTGGAAGTTTTTCCGAAACCGATGCACTCCGGGCAGATGTCTAGGTCGGTCCTGCGGTTCTGGTTGGAGGATGACTTCCAGTTCACAAGCGCCCCGACGACCAATTGCCGGTGTTTCTTCACGATCTACTCAGACTAACCGGCAGTGGACCTAGCCTATTCTAATTTCCCGACGACGCAAGTTCTCCCGAAGCCGTTTTCTAGATGCTGATACGTGACGCTCAGTCTAGTCCCCGGCGGTGGATCTATCCTACTCCGGTCGCACCCGATGGTGCACTTTTTCTTCTCTTATACACATGCTGGCGAGTACACAGGTCGGTCATCGCCTCAAAACCTGTACTGCTACGTCACTTGTCGCTGCTCCTCTCGCCAACTTCGTTGCAATGGAGACATAATTTGAATGACTGTTTTGTTCACTGCGTCCCATTTTTCTTCGTCAGCACATATTTTTTGAACAATGTTGTTCACGCTTACGTCGTCGCCGATGATGGATCTCATGCTGTGTCGCACGTTCTCGAACCGTGAACATTCGAAGACAACGTGCTCAGGCGTTTCCTCTGCATAACCACACGCGGCGCAGGACGGCGATCTTGCGTGGCCGAACCTGTTCAGCTACTTCTTGAAACAGCCATGACTGGACAGAAACTGCGTCATGTGGAAATTTGCATCACCGTGTGGTCTGTTCACTCAACTCGACAGCCGTTATCAGCCGTTATCAACGTTGCCCCACTGCTGCTGCCACTTCCTTAAGTTGTTAGCTTGTGCAATTCTTCGGACACCTCTTGTGCCTCGGTCTCTATAGCACTAACTAT
This sequence comes from Aedes japonicus, assembly GCA_034211315.2. NCBI lineage: Eukaryota > Metazoa > Arthropoda > Insecta > Diptera > Culicidae > Aedes > Aedes japonicus. Next base: position 246,815 of record JASCZW010005274.1, on the reverse strand, counting down.
CTTCTTCTAGTAGAAGATTTATGGGGATCGTTCCAGCTATCACATAGACTGCCTCTGACGAGATACTTTGATACGCTCTAGCCACCCGCATGGCCATCAGCCTAAACGTGTTGTTAAGCCGAGATCGGTTCCTTTCCATTTGCAGTGCCGTCATCCACACAGGTCCCGCGTATCTGAGCACTGATGTGGACACACTCACCAGTAATCGCTTCCTAATGCTGCAGATCGCTGAAGTGTTGGGCATGATCCAAGATAATTCCGAGATTATCTTTGCGGCCTTTTCACATGCGTAGTCTACGTAGCTATTCAAGTTTAGCCGATCATCTATCATCACTCCCAGGTGTCTGACTTCTCGCTTAGAGTCGATGATACACTCGCCGACCAGTCTTCCACAGTATCTTTCGCTTCCGTGGCGAATACTTCTACTTCCTCTCGAGATTCGCAGACCACTAGGAGCATAACGTTGTCCGCAAAACCGACAATCTTCACGCCTTTGGGGAGGCACAGCCTCAAGACTCCGTCATACATAGCATTCCAAAGGCTCGGGCCGAGGAGGGAACCCTATGGGATGCTCGCTGTGATGGTTGCACATCTTTTTCCGGCGTCCGTTTCGTATAACAGTGTCCTGTTCTGAAAGTAGCTTCTCAGGACCCTACAGAGGTACTTGGGGGCTCTTACTCTGTGCAGCAAGTCGGCGATTGCAGCCCAACTTGCACGGTTGAAGGTATTTTTCACGTCCAGGGTGACCACTCCGCAGAAGCGGTTTCCTCTTCTCTTTTGCTTCTGCGCAGACTCCATAGCTTCCACGACCGTTCGGATGGCATCCGCCGTGGATTTTTCTTTCCGGAAGCCAAACTGCATGTTGAACAGACCATCTAATCTCTCCGGGTATTTTGTAAGCCTGTTGAGGATTACTCTTTCAAGCACTTTGCAGACTGTATCCAACAGGCATATCGACCTATACGCTGAAGGATCTCCAGGAGGGTTGCCTGGCTTCGGCAATAACACCAGTTTTTGTCGCTTCCAGATATCCGGGAAGTTACCATCGTCGATGCACTTTTGCAACACGGTCCTGAACATGTCCAGATATGTTAGGATTGCTGCTCTTAGAGCTCATTGGGGATACCATCTGGTCCCGGGGCCTTCTTGATTTTCAAAACTTTTGCCACGGCTGTAAGCTTCTTCCTCGTTGTCATCCTGGTCCTCCTACGGTGTGGGTGGCCAGATCGTCGGTTCATGCTGCGAAAATAGCGCATCTTCGATGACTTTCATCTTCTCTGGGAACCTATCAGGTGGTACAGCTGGACTTCTTATTTTCGCCATGGCAACTCTGTAGGCATCAACCCATGGATTTGAATTGGTGTTACGGCAAAGTTCCTCTAAGCAGGCTTTCTTACTGTGCTTGACTTCCTTGTTATGTGTGGCTCTTCGAGCTGATCTTTCGGCGTCAATGTGGGCTCTCTGCATTCTCCTCCGGGTTCGGTGGCAATGTGCTCATAGGTTAGCAATCGTCGAGTTCCACCAGTAGGCTCGACGACAACTGTGCCTTGGTTTGCACTCTCTCGGCATGGTTGCATCGCACGCTCGTGCTAATACCGCTATCAGTCCATCTGCACTGAGATACAGGGGATTGCACTCGAACCTCAATGTTTCATCGAACACTCTCCTGTTCAACTTCGATGTTTTCCACCTTCGCTCGTTTGAGTGATGTACACGCGCATACAACTGTCTATTGCTTCCGATAGTGTAACGGATCGCTTATTGATTACTGTGAGTGTACTCCTCACAGACCCTCCAGTTCAAACTTCCTACCATCCCGGGGCTGCAGAAGGTAACATCAATGAATGACTCTCGACCTTCCCTACGATAGGTGCTGGTGGTACCGTCAGCTTTGCAAGGGCCTCAAGTAGACTGTTCCCTCTTGGGTTAGTGAAGCGGCTGTCCCATTCTACTGCCCAAGCGTTGACGTCGCCGGCTATTATTGATAAGCTCTTCTGTCAGCCTATCGAGCATTTCATTGAACTGTTCGATCGTCCATCGCGAGGGAGCATAGCAGCTACATAAAAAGATTCCATTAATTTTAGCGATAACACAGCCTTTATCTGCGCGATCGGTGCGGCAGAAAATAATGCGAAAATGTTCAAACTTGAGTATTGGGTTAATTCGTGTAGCTAGTCACTAATTCCTGTCGAAAGTGTATTTGTTTATGCTTACCTTCAAGTGCTGCATCCAAACATTCTATTTGTTTTATTGCAAATTCGTCAAAATGTTCGCGAAAGAATTGATCACCAGTTTTTGGCTCGCCCAGAAGAAGCCGAAAGAAATTGCCAAGGCGGTAGGGTGCCATTTGGCAACAGTTTACCGTATGAAAAGGTCCCTGCAGGATTATCGCGCTTTGCACGCACGCCAAAAGTGTTCAAATCGGTCCGTGCAAAAATTGCTCACAACCCGGTGCGTTTCATAAGAAAACTTGCAAAGGAAGCCAATATTTCGGAGAAATTCATGCTGAGAATCATCAAAGAAGACCTGCATGCTTCTTCCAGAGCCAGAGTGAAACGCCACTTGATTACGGACCGGGTCAAGGAACTACGAGTGACTCGTTCCGAGAGATTGCTTTCCTTGTTGAAGAAGGAAAAAATGATAATCCTGCTCATCGACGAAAAGCTTTTGAGAATCGAAGCTGTGGCCAACAGCCGCACGGACCAGTTCATTTCACCGCAGAAAATGAAGAACGTTCCGGGAAAAGTGAAATTCATATTTCAAACCAAACATCCGGCTGGTGTCATGATGTTTGGCTTGGTGGCGTCCAACGGTTTGAAAATGCCGCCTGTTTTCATTGATGCTGGAGTTAAAATCAATACCGAAGTGTATATAAGCCCAACTTCTCCGAGGACCAAAACGTTGTGTCACACGTCCAATCGAACCCAACAATAGTTGAACGATAACATGAAGTTTTGGCCGAAGGATTTGTGGCCCCCTAGTAGTCCAGATCTTAATCCGTTGGATTATTCGATTTGGGCATATGTTGAAGCACGAGCCTGCAAAACATCACACCCTAGTGTGAAAACCCTGAAGTCAACCATATCACGCACATGGCAGTCAATGTCGGAGGACTACGTCCGAAAGGAATGCTCTGGCTTCCGGCGTCGGCTCGAGGATTTTATTAATAAAAATGGAGGACACATTGAATAAATTTGTTCAAAAGTACTTTATAAAGATAACTGTACTAGAAAATGTTGATATTATTGCTTGAATTAGTTGAAAATGGGATTTGAAAGAAATAGAACAAATTTTCGCATTATTTTCTGTCGCACCCTGTAAAGTGTGACTGTTCGTTCAAAACTGTAAAATGTAATAATTTGTTCTATATCGTTTGAATAAATGAATAAATACCCTTTTGTTTGACGTTTCGATCAACCGTGTTTGTTGGTCAGTTCTTGAGTTACGATCACTTGAATGCGTCCAAATTTACTTTGGATCGGGCTTTAGTTTATCATTCGTGTCACTTCGATGGTATGTGCTTTACTTCTCAGTTATTTGCTAATTAATTAAAACTAACATAGCTAAATGACATAATGCAAGAATTGGAGGAATTATTAACCACTTTAACAACACAGTCAAACAATGTTTGAAACGGTCATTGAGCGTGCCGCTTCCAAATATACAACGCGTACGGATTCTGAGTTGACAATGCTTTACATACAGGGTGTCCTAGAAAGTATAAGCACGATTTCTACACGAAACTGGATGAGGTAAGACACATCTGATTTTCATTGTGTGTCTTATTTTACATTCTTAAAAACAAATTAATGTGTCGCAATCGGATTTGGGCAACGAAGTCATCCAACTGCGAGGCATATCTACGGAAAAACGTTAAGGAGATTGGGCATAAATAGTGCTCTATTCCAATTATTTCACTAAGTCAACTGACGAAACTGTCAAGTGTGAGTATCGAAGCGGTTCGAAATGCCATCCGAAGGTTTGGTAAGGATTGTAACTTTGCGGGCGCACCAAAATGCAGTCAAAACCCACGCAAACTGTTCGGTAAAAACAGCTGAACAGTTCGGTAAAGTTAAAAAGAAATCTTAAAAATCGAAGAAAACATTATTTTTTTCGAAAAGTACACTGAATTCGTCATTTCAACATTAGCTATTGATAGAAAAGTATAACATTTCAATAATGTTTCCTACATTTCATTTGCTGATGATTCAAAGTTTACTGACTTTTTCAGTTGTTTGAAAACTCGAGTCGAGTTATTAGTACACGACACTGAAGAAACTGCACATTGTAGATAAAATACGCGTATCTGTCAAGATAAGCAACGGTAGTTGGGATTAAATAGAAAATACTAAGTTTTCTTCTCATTTCTAAGTTGAAGTCTAGGTGAAGCAGCAAACAACACCAAAAAACATGCGAAAGGCTGGAAAAAAGTGTCAAAAACAATTGCGCAGGAGCTTATGCAGAGGCTGACTAGCAGCCGTAGAGCAGCAGCGTGATCCTTGGCTTATGATTATCATTAACATTGATTAATAATATGTTTTATATGTTACTGAGAGAGAATATTGTTGAAAATTTGCTTCAAAATATATTGTTTTTATCTTGATTTTAAATCGTGCTTATACTTTCTGATACACCCTATAATGATTAAGAATTTTAACCAAGATTCAGCGGATGCTCAAACTAGAATTTTATGTGTTCAATTTTCTTAAGCTATGTTATTAAATAAATAACATGTTGATCAGTATACCAATAGACGCAATTTTTCTGTATGTTTATGCTTCACACTTACTTTGGACAGTATTTGTCAAGGTTCTTTCTAATGTGCGCCACGAGATATCCTACGCGGTGCACTACTCGACTTCACACCGAGAGCTGGCACCAAAGTGTGCATGAACCTGAACATTTATTATATGATTCCCTTTACAATTTCCTTCCTCCTCGGTTTCCTAACCGTTTCTCATTGGCCGGTTCTGGCAATGTGGAGCAAAAAATCGATAAAATTTCTCACATTTCCACTCCTTTGCGGGCTGTGGAACACATTCGGTAGGTGGGACCTGGCGCTTCTCGGTAGGTGGCTGCTTTTGTAGTACGATACTCACTACGGAACATAATTCACACATGCTCGGGCAGAGTGTACGGTAGTATATCGATTTAAACAGTTTTCTACACCCCTACGTTTTGCACTGACTCCAACTCCACGGTTGACTGTACTCTCTTTCAGCCGAATCTAAGAGGAAGCCTTTCGACGATACCGCCCGGAGCTACTGCTAAACACAGACACATAAATTTCTTGATGCAACATTAACTTTCCGGTGCAAAGTGCATTCCATGTCCGCATCTGTTTGTTTCCCGGAAGCTGTGCCGAGAGGACGGGAGCAGCACAAGGTGGCAGGATCGACAGGAGATATGTGTAGGTTCCAGCTCTATACGAGCAAATGGGATCCGGAATTGGTGACAAGAGCAAACATGTAGAAATATTGGGCATGACCGATTGGTGCTTAATTCGTAGCGTGAAATTATTTACCAGGACAAAACGACGATTCTAGCAACACGAGCGGACAGCAGTGACTTCTAAGCTGTGCAAATTCTGATATCAGGTAGCTTGCCATCGGTAGCGTTACGGTTGAAATTGAGGTAGTTATGCATCGCATTTCCTGTTAGATTATGTAGAATAAACATGAACTCGTTTTCAATACAGCGAAATGCAGACCAAAATATTCTAAACCTTCCACCCACCCAATCGCACAAAATTTTCCGGAAAACTGCCAAACCACTTCAGAACAAAACGCCAATAAAATCTTCAGACGCATCGCTCGACCCTTTCCCATCGTGTGAAATTATGTAATAACATCTTTAAGCAATCTTCATTCTCTGTCACGCTCCCTTGGCACCCAATGACTTCCTGGCTGCCCTCGCAGCTGACACCGAAAGCACTTTCCTGAGGATACGGATAAAAAGAATTGTCAAGAGAAAGATGAGGAGCGTAATTTGCTTTTTATTTCAGTTTTATTAGCGACACCAGCATCGTTATCTGTTTACCCATCGCCATTTTCTCTCTTTAATAGCAGATTGATTTCCTATTTTTCCTACAATCGAACCGATTCTGAAGAGGGCGGTTGGCTCGGTTCGGAATCAAAAAGAAAACCCTTACTGATGTAGATATCGCAGAAGTAGGATCTATACTCGCACTTCTGGGCCCTCCTGCTCTTGCTGGTTGATACGCTGGAACGTGACCTTTGCACGGCAGCGGCAACGGCGGAGTAAGAAGTTGGCCTAATTTTGAAGATAAGCAGAAGGAACTGAAATTGACTCGTCTGTCTGCTGGATGAGCAAAAAACGCCCAGGAGATGTACGAGATGAACGAGAACTTCATTTACACCACCATCCAGCGTCGTCGGTGGGTGACTTCTGAAATGTGGAGCGGGTGGGCAATGTGACAGGAGTGTTGAGCTGTATACCGGAAAAGAATAAAAAGAAGAAAAAAAACAGAAGAATTTACCAGGGAAAGCTCTGGTCGGAGCCTTGAGAAAAAGACAATCACTGTAACATCAGTGACACGATGAACTGCCGCTGACGGAGTGAGGAAAACGTTAAGGGAAAAAAAATTGTAAGAAAGGTCAGGCAAGGAGGGCGCAAAATGTTGGATAAAGGAAGAAATAAAGAATGATTTTATTTCAACCATTAAATTATCAAGCTGTTGACAGGATAAAACATTTATTTTCTGTGCTTTTGTGTGTTTTTCTCGTTTTCGTACTTCGAGGAAAATTATCTGGCCTGTCACTGTTAGTTTTGTCTGTACATAGTTGCTTAAAAGTGTTTACTTCTACGGTGTTGGAAGAACTTCATTTCTATGCGCCTTTCTTATTGCAAGGTTCGGGTATCATAATGGAAGCAAGAGGTATCACTGAAATATGGAGAAAATAGCTTGGTGATCTCTGAATGACAACTCCGTGTCAGACAGTTGCATAAAACGTTTTACAAACTGTTTGTTCGTAGTTGAGCTGCATTTCTTGATTTTGTTTTGATTCCTGTTAGATGAAGGATAGATTGAGGCAAACCTTAACTTTTTTAATTGGTGCCAGGTCTGAAGTAAGCTATCCCAACAGAGGTGAGTTTGTTTGTTTTCTCGGTTCACACATTTTTTGGAGATGAAAAGTATTCCCAACCAGTGCTGCTACATTTTTTTCATGGCCAATCTGTATTTTCACATCCAAAAATCTTTTTTATCTACATTCAGCTGATGAAAATCTGTAACAATTCTGTATTGTTCATTTAACCATTCTTTCGTGTCCGTTCACTGGTTGAAAAATAAATCTAGGTGCTTCGCATTTGAACCAAGTACTTCATGTAAATGAAATACTTGCAGCACTTAATTAATCACACTTTATACCTCATTTCCCCCATTGCACAGTGGGCAAAATTAGATTCAAAATCACAATTTCTTAGACGGCGCAAAGTAAGACTACTTAAATATAGCTTATCTTATGATAAAAAATCGAGGAATCAAATGGTGTTGGTTTCATTTAGGGTTGACAACAGTAAGTGTCCCATTTTGCACATTTCTCCCCTCATTTTTGATGCAAACTAGAATTATTACCCAAAAACTAAACTTGGTGCTACTATATAGAACCCAAACGCTCTGTAAATTTGCAAAAATAGCTGAAAAACTGTAGGGAACAAATTTTACTTTGATCGGATGCCAGGAAGTGGTCCATTTTATCCAATTTGCCCTCACATATGCATAAACTCATATACCATGTGGTTCGGAAGATTGGCGCCAGTAATATTGCTCTCACTTGCACTGTAATTATTTAAAAATATCCAGAAAATCGAATGATGGTGGTTTCGTTTAGGGTTGACCTCAGTAAATTGTCCATATTACCCGATTTCCCCTTATAATATAATAATCTCATAGACCATGCCGTTTTGAAGATCGGCGCTGGTAACACTGCTCTCACTTTTACTGCACCCTCGTAAAAATGTCCGGAGAATCGAATAGTGATGGTTTCGATTAGGGTTGACCACAGTAAATTGTCCATTTTACCCGATTTCCCTTTATAATTTAATAGTCTCATTTATATCATGCTTTTTTGAAGATCGGAACTGGTAATTTTACTCTTACTTGCACTGTACTTATGTAAAAATGTCTTGAAAATTTAATGGTAATGGTTTTGTTCAGGATTGACCACAGTAAATTGTCCATTTTACCCAATTTCCCCTTATAATATAATAATCTCATATACCATGCAGTTTTGAAGATCGGCGCTGGTAAAATTGGTCTCACTTGCACTGCACCTTCGTAAAAATGTCCGGAGAATCGAATGGTGATGGTTTCGTTTAGGGTTGACCACAGTAAATTGTCCATTTTACCCGAATTCCCCTCGTTATTTTATAATCTCATTTATATCATGCTGTTTTGAAGATCGGCGCTAGTAATATTGCTTTCACTTGTACTGTACTTAAAGACTGTATTCGATGAAATTTGGACACACGCAATTGTTCGTAACTTTTTAGCGTGTGGGTAAAAATTATTGAAATTTTAACAGAATGTATTTCATTGTGTTGTGTCAATTGTGTAATAAGTGATGTCCGTGAAAATCGGTCGAGTGATTTCAGTGATGGCTTCGAATGAAGAAATAGTGCGTCAACAAATTTTGAGCACTCACTTCGAAAACCCAAACGCTTCTCATCGATGGATCGGAAAACAGCTCGGAATCGCACATTCAACCGTATCTCATGTGATCATTACATTCAAGGACCGTAGGAAAACCAAGCTTAAAAATGGTAGTGGCAAAAAACGTAGCACATCAAATCCGGAGAAGGCCAGGATGGTATTGAACCAATTTAAGCGTTCTCCCAACATTTCGATCAGGGATGTTGCGAAAAAGGCGAAAGTTTCGGTTTGTTTTGTGCAGAAAACAATGAAACGTTCTGGATTACATGTGTACGAGGTCCAGAAGGCACCGAACCGGAGCGATAAACAGAACTCGGTGGCCAAAACTCGTGCAAGAAAACTGTACAGGGAGTGGCTCACAATACCGTTCTGCATTGTGATGGACGATGAGACCTACATTAAAGCCGACACCAAACAAATGCCAGGACAGGAACACTACGTCGCCACCTCTAAGTTGGCCGTTCCGGAGAGTGTACGGAAGAAGAAACTATCGAAATTCGCCAAAAAATTCCTTGTCTGGCAAGCGATCTGCGGATGTGGCAAAATGAGTCAGCCCTTCATCACCTCTGGGACCGTCAACGGACAAATTTACAAGGACGAATGCCTCCAAACACGACTTCTGCTCTTCTTGAGATCTCACGATGGCCCGACACTGTTTTGGCCGGATTTGGCATCTTGCCACTATGCCCGGCCCGTCTTAGACAAAGATAGTAATGTAGTTTTTGTACCAGGAGACGTCAACCCTCCAAACACTCCGGAACTTCGCCCAATTGAAAATTTGTTGGGCAATAATGAAGGCAAAGCTCGTTAAAACTCCAAAACTGATAGAAAATGAACTTGAACTAAAGAAAGTGTGGTTAAAAGTAAGTATGCAAGTCGATCCTATCATTGCCCAAATTTTGATGAAAGGGGTCAAGACAAAGGTGCGGGCATTTGGGTTGGGAGAAGAGGATCAATAAACCAATGATGTCAAAACTTATCCATTTAGTAGTACTTTATTTCCAGAAAGTTTGAAAAGAATCTGGCTCAAGGAAAATTTTTGGTGACCTATTTTGTGTGTCCAAATTTTATCGAATACAGTCTTTACGTAAAAATGTCCAGAGAATCGAAAGATGATGGTTTTGTTTGAGGTTGCCAACAGAAAATTGTCCATTTAACCCGATTTCCTCTTAAACATGAAATAGCCCATTTAGTTCAGGGTTGACCACAGTAAATTGTCCATTTTACCCGAATTCCCCTCATAATTTTATAATCTCATATATATACCATGCTGTTTGGAAGATCGGCTATAGTAATATTGCTCTCACGTAAAAATGTCCGGAGAATCGAATGGTAATGGTTTCATTTAGGGTTGGCCTTTGGAAATTGCACATTTTACCCGATTTCCCTCATACCGGAATAATTTCATAAACCAACTCGAGGATGCGTTTGAGGTGAGCGTGAATCGACAAAAAATTGGAGGCAGCGGTAGCAGCAACACTGGCAACAGGCACGACGTCTTTTAACAGATCCTTAAAAGTTCGCCGAAATTCTCGGTATTTTGAAACAACTGGCCAACCATGTGAGGTTGATTAGCAGCTTAGCCGTTTCTTCAAAGCTGCTCGATGCTCAAAAGGTCAAGCAGTTGTACCACAAAATGGAAGATCTCATCATGACAGAATTCAACTATGTGAAACGACTACCTCCATCTCGTAAATAATAAAGCGACCGTAGATAATGCTAACGAAAGTTATACAGATTTTGATGGAAGCGAAGACAATAATGTATGTACGTTGTAGAACAAACTTGTGTAGTCGATTTACATTATAATGATTTTTTTAAATTTCATACTGTATTTTATTTATGAGATGGAAAATCTTCGATTAAATCTAATGTAAAAATGTCAATCTTTTTTTTATGCATTGGTTTCTGTTTTCACGTGAGCAGTGTATGCAAGCAAATTCCCGATCGAGGGTTTAAACACAGAAAATAGACCTGAAATATACGCTCCAATAAATACTTCACGATCAAACTTTTTGCCAACAAATTAATTTTTTTATCATATCTAGCTTGAATAACTAGCACTGCAAAAAGTTTTGATATTAGTTTTGACAGCTTGAAGAGTTGCTTTTCCAAAATTTTCAAGTTATCACACTTATAGTGGTAAGTACCAATAAGTGTAACCATCGGATTAAAATCTGATTAGGAATGTCTTGCTGTTTTTATGTCGAACTTGCTTCTAATCAACTTGGCTCCAAGCAAACTTTTTGCAGTTCATCTGATCGGGGTGATAATATAAGTTAATCCGAGTTGGAGCTTACCACCCTTAGAATAGATCACAGAATTCTGTGAAAAAAGGAAATTGATCTGTAAACGAAAAAATTACAGATTCTCTTGTGAAATCGATATATTTTCCATAAGATCGGTGAAAACAAACAACTTTACGGATAGTATGGTTATATGACAATTTTTTACCGAATTACTTTGATATCCACGGAACTTTTGTGACAATAAAGAAGGAAATGCCGAGAAATGCTCGTTTTGTCCTAGTTTTTGTCATGTTTTGGAGATGTGGAGACAGGCAAGTGCAAACTAAGGCAATGGTAAGTGTATATTCTGAACAAATTTTGCTTCGAGAGAAATCTTTGTCCGGTTAGCAAAGTTCTTTTCATTTACCTTGAAAATGGGGAAATTGTTCTTAACTAACTTAAAATTAAATGCTTTTTAATTCTGATGATAACATATCCAAATGTCATGAATGCTTACATTTTGTTTATGTATCATTAAATGTTTTATGGAGAAATATACTTCATTCAATAGCAACAAGAAACCTCAAGCCAAGCCGAAATGGCAGAAAAACGACAATAAAAGAAAATTGACTTCAAAAAATCAAACAGTAACGTTTGCATTAAAAAATAGACAAAAATTGTCGATTTTTCATGAAATTACCTTCATTCCTCCAGACGAAACTACCCATGCAGCATCAATCATAGTGACCCATGAGCCAGCAAACAAAATTTGACAGCTCTATCAGTCGAACTCCAACCGTGATGGCGAAAACAGAAAAGCAACTCCGTTCAGAAGTGTGCGCGTTTAAAGAAAGGCACCCCGCCGCGTCGAAAAAGGACATCGTGCAGCAGTTTGTGGACGCCGGATACGCCCGTTCCGGCATATACAACATCTTGGCACTATTAGACAACAATCAGAGCATCGAATGGAAGCTCGGTTCCGGACGGCCGACGACTCTATAAGCGATAAGAAGCTCCAAAGGATGCTGAAGAGGAAGACAGAGGGAAAAGTGGCTACATCGCTGCGTGCGCTTGGCCAGGAGGTCGGTTTAACCGGCCAAATAGTGAAAAAGTCCTTGGCTAACATGAACATTCTTGTCAGGCAGCGGATGTCGCGTCCACTGGCTAGGGACCTGCAGACAATGACGCAGCGGCAGCAGCTGAATAGGATGGTCAACTCGATTTTCCTGGCGAATCGCGACGTGGCGGTGGTGATGGACGACTAGACCTATGTCACCCTGGATGGCAACCACTGGCAGGGCACTTCGTATTTTACTTCCCCGACGAAGGAAGTGATCTTCAACGTGAAGTTCATATCGCACACTTAGTTCCCCAAGAAGGTGCTGCTGTGGTTGACAATTAGCGAGAAGGGGATGTCAAAGCCTCTCTTCTTACGCTCTTGACTGGCCGTGAACGGGGAAATTTATAGTACGAAATGCCTCCCGGAAGTTGTGTCGTTCATCAAGAAATACCATAAGGGCGAAGACGCGGTGTTCTGGCCGGATCTGGCGTTGGCCCACTACTTGAAGCGATCGTTGGAGGATATATGGAGCGGCCGAATATCGATGTGGTACCAAGCCGGTGAACCCGCCCAACGTCCCCCAGCTGCGTCCCATCGAGAATTTCGAGAAGGCCAACCTGAAGCGTGAGATCTATCGATAAAATAAAACGATTTTTTTTAAATAAAACGAAGCAAGAACTAAAGATGATTACGAAACCACAGGGCTGATTCGTACTGCAATAGTGGAAGTTCAGTAACGCCCGTAGCTGTCAACGTGACACAGCATAAATGTCAGCCGGAGAAACGTCAGCGTGCATAACATCGTGTTCAGTAATGTCGCATGGAGCATAACACATTGTTATTGTCGTGGATCGTGACCGAATATTTGACTAAAAATAAAATTTAATTAATATTAAGTACAGTGAGTAAAATAGTAGCATCAATTAGGAAGATAATAAAATTTACAGAAATACAAGTAAGTTTCACCTGAAATAAAATGAATTAGAAAACTAATAAGTTGTAAAATCTAGGACATATAGAAAGGCTAATCCAAAGAAGAATTTAGTTCGGAAAAACAGGGAGAAGAAAACGAAAATGTAAGTTAGCCTCTATGTACTAAGTTAGGATTATAATTGTTCTATTCAAATTACATACAAAATACAAATATATTTCTAGCTTTGAAGCTGCATATGAAAAGCTGCTGTCAGGACGTTTTTCCTTCCCGATCCGAACAATTGGACTCCGATAAAATGCAACACTTTGTTTTGGGTGTAATTTTTCATCGCGTGGGTGAAAATTGATGAAATTTTGAGTAATACTAGAGTGTTATGTTAATGTGCGCAAAATTTTATCGCGATCTGTTAAGTAGTTTTCAAGATGCATTCGAAACAAGAAAGCTACGCCAGCAAATCTTGGGCGCGGATGGATCGGCAAAGAGCTTGGAATCTACCATTCCACCGTGTCCCGCGTTTTGAAGATGTTCCAGGAGACGAAGACTATCAAGTGGCGTGCTGGAAGCGGCCGAAAACCGAAAACGGAATACCAAGAGAAGGCGCGGAAGATAAGGCAGTACTTTAAGAATAACTCGAACCTTCCCACCCGAGACGTGGCCAAAAAGGTCAATTCGTCGAAGTGGTTCGTCCAGCAGACCATGAAGCGGGCTGTGGCAGGCGATCTGCGAGTGCAGACGGTACAGGAAGCCGTTTGTTACAACCGGCACTATAAACGGGCAGATTTATCGAGAGGAATGCTTGCAGAAGCGCTTGCTGCCCTTCCTCCGCTCTCACCGTGGTCCCAGGCTGTTCTGGCTGGATCTCGCTTCGTGCCATTACGCCAAGCCTGTAATGGATTGGTATGAAGCGAAGGGCGTTAATGTGGCCCCGAAGAAGGCGAACTAGCTCAATACACCAGAACTTCGTCCAATCGAAAAGTTTTGGGAGATAATGAAGAAGAAGTTGAAGAAAAGCGGAAAAACATTCAAAACCGATGAAGCTTTGAAGAAAAACTGGGAGAAATTGTGTAAGGAAGATGGACAGAGCTTCGTTCAAGATCTCCCGAGCAGTGTTAAGAGAAATGTACAAGCATTCAGCTTGGGGGAGAAAATTCAATAAATTAATTATGTTAAAACATAGCTAATATATAGTTATTTAATCCCTGAAAATTTGAGAAGTATCCGATTTAAAATGAATTTTTGGTGATTTTTGTGTGTCTCATTTTTTCCGAGTCCAGTCTTTAAAAACAAGCTTAGACGCATGTTTTCATAAGCCATGGTGAATGTTTCATTTAACTACCCTAAGGCCGCTCACAAGGACGTAGAATTGTTTTGCAAGTAAGCTTAAATAATTACGTTCCATGGAAAATTTATCACAAGCAATTATTAGTCTTAGCTTTTTGTTATCACCATCCGAAAAAAAAGTCCATTATTTTTTAATGCAAACGTTATGTTTCGAAAACTGTCGGGAAGATTCTTTGTTTTGTTTTATATAGGATATTGTCAGTTACTGGGATTGTTTGCCAATATTTATGAAGCGAGAATCCACATCCCACAGTGCGCTACCCCATACGAAATTCGCTTCAATTTTTGTCATCGTTCAAATTTATTCCGTGTCTCATCGAACTAATGTAGTTACTTAAACACGATAGAAAGGATTTTCTAAAAATCTGTTATTTGTAGGTACAGAATTCTGTATTCGAAAACTGCAAAAAATCTGTATCATCACAGGAAAATCGGTATATGTGGCAACCCTGTTCCCAACATGTTTAATTGTTTAACAATGCAATTCAATAAGTCATTTCAGAAACAACAATCATATAATTAACAGCACGTACCTCAGAAGTAATCAATATGAAATTTATTCTTAGATTTGCATAGATTGACTGGAATCTCCAGAATAGCAATTCCCGTCGTAGAAATTAATAAAATTAGAAATCGGTTTTCACGCCACCTCCAAAAATGGAATAAAAATATTTCCCTCGTGTTCGCAATCCAAAAACAATCGAGTGAATTGATTTGTCCCCTCACTGGTTCCTATTTCAAATAACCTGAGCTGGTTGTAAACCCATCCAATTATTGCTCAACTAGGCTATGATAAGAGAGAAGGAAACATACCTTGCCACGACAATGACGACATCGTGAAAACCAACAAAGTCGAAACAACATGAAAGAATCCCTTTAGTGAAGTGAAAAATCAAAGGTCCTTTTTTTTGCTGATGATCGAACATGACCATTCCAAGCAGGGGCCAGCGAAGCCACCACAACTACACACAGCTGGTGACATTCTGTGAGTACAATCGAATGTGGAGTGTTCGATAAAATTAGGACACGGAGTGGAAGGATAGAAGCATCCGAAAGGAGGAAAAAACCTGTCGAAGAATCTCGACTCTTTGAAGAAGTTCCTGTCCCATTAGAGCCTCGAATCGTGAATGAGATGAAAGGCTTGGGAAAACGTTTTTCACTTTTAATTGAAACCGAGAAATGAAAGTTCAGCAATTGGTTTTGTGGTTCGTGTTTCACCTCGTTCCGCTCTGGCAGTCTGTTTAGCTTTATGCTGTTCGATGCTATGGACTCCATTTGCCACTAGCAGAAAATTCTGTTTGTCTCTCTGATTTTCCATTACGAGTTTCTTTTTCTTTAGTGCTAGTGAAATTGAATGTTTAAAGTTTCTCCCGCAGAACATAGGCTATGGGTTCATTCAGTGCTTTTCATACTGCTGACGAGGAGTTGATTATGACGGGTGATACCGTCAGAACTTCTTGAAATTGATAGATACATTTCATTTGCTTTGCATTAACATGTTCGTATTTTCATTGATCAGACGTTTGTAATTTCTTAACAATTTGACATATCATTTGTGTCTTAATAAATTTGCGTTACTGTGTTCGTGGGCTTAAATAACGAATAGAGTTGAAATACAGGGGCATAAATAAAGTGAATAAAGTGATCTAAAAAAACCTGTGAACGTAAACATTAAAACAAAACCAATACGACACTAGCTTCTCAACGGCACACACCTGAAAGGACCTACCACTCGATATTTTAAAATCAATTTTGCACACATTTCCGGTATTTCGATATTTTGTAAAAGAGGAATAAAAGCGCAACACAACAATAAGAATCTTTCTAATCACATTTCAACAGTGTGATTTAGAATAATATACACCACACTCCAATTAGTACACACTTACTATGCTGAAAATAAGTCGCGGAGGTATCATCAGTTGACCGCAAAAACTTCAAAGTTTCCGTTTGAACAAGCGACACGTACGGTCGTGTTTATCATTCTATCGATAAGAAGTTTGTTTTTCCCCCCACCAAGTCCCGACCTGGCCAACGTCATCCTCCCCCTTCGGATGAACGAGGAAAATTTCCCAATGCTTCCGTACCAAGTAACCAAAGCTACCGCAGTTGCAATTAAATCCCCGCCATGCCAACTGCCCATCAGCCTCCGTACAGCAACGATTCGTGGCAGTCGCCGCCACCCCCTCTCTGGCCCTTCCTCCAGGTTGGTGCTATCTGGGTTGCAGTACTTCCACACAACCACTGGCCGATGGACAGCTCTACGACCACCAGCTACGTTCCTTCCGCCACATCCGTGACTATGAAATTTATTTTCAAATATGGACCATAATCGCATCATCGGCATCCAAAATTGGAATGCTTTTTCCATCCGGAACAAAACAATTGAGCTCGGTGACTTCCTCAACAGGAAGGCCATCTAAATCGCCATCGTCACCGAGACACATCTCAAGCCGGAACTCAGCGTTTTCATCCCAGGATATTGGATTGTGCGACTTGATCGTAGTGGCTCTAGTGGAGGAGGAGTTGCGATTGCCATGTGCTACAACATCAACTCTGCTTCCGAGTTTTCAGCTGCAGTCTATTGAAGCCATCTTAGTCGAGATCGAAACTGCAGTCGGCCCTATCACCATCATCGCGGCCTATTGTCCCACGTAAGCCAGCACCGCTAATGAAACAACAAGGGTCCTACGGAACGACATTCGCAAGCTAACTCGGAGGCAGAGACAGTTTATCATCGCCGGCGACCAAAATGCGAAAAACGAAACTTGGGGAATACCCGGCGAAACCGGAACGGAAAAATTTGGCAGAAAGATCTGGAAGAGGGCCATTACACCATCTTAGGCCCGGATACGCCCACCTGGTTGAGCAGATCCGGGTTTCATTCGACAATCGACATCTTCCTCACCAACAGGGAGAACAACATCGCCTACCCGGTAGTACACCAGGAGCTCAGCTTGGACCACTATCCAGTTGGGCCCTCGATCAACCGGCATCGGATCACCAGACGGAACTACCATCGTGCCAGATGGGAGAGGTTCCGACAACATGTCGACGACACTGTCGATTTCAACGTGAACCTCGAGTCAACTGATGACATTGATCGGCAACTGATGAGCATCCAGCAAGCAGTCTCCCAGGTCCGGGAGCAACATGTACCGGTGATTGCTAAGGTGAGCAACTCTGTTCTCGTTGATAGACTTACTAAAGATTTAATACAATTGTGAAACGCCATCCGAAGGCAATGCAAGCGAACTGGTTTACCAACGCTAAAAATTCACTGTAATCGAGTGACGAAAATAATAAGGCCGGAATGGTGGAACTTAAGAATAACAATTTTGCCAAGAAGATCCGCTCTCTCTCCGATAGTGCAATTTTTTTGGATTCTGGAAGTTGACATTTTTTTTGAAGACTAAGCCAAAAGCCATTCCACCGTTGAAGCAATGGTTCTAAAAATCGCTTGATAACTCCTGGAGAAAAAGCCACTGAGATAAGTCAACACTTCGTCGGCTCACACAATCTTGGACAAAACATCGTCAGTCCAAACGAAGCTGCCGTTAGCGCGCTTGTTACTAACATTCATATACGCCCCAACGACTTCACAGAGGAGCTGGAGATCTCAGCTGAAGAATTGTTGACTTATATTAAAGACTCAAAGAACATGAAGGCCCTAGGTTTCGATAACATCATGAACTTGGAGCTCAAGCAATTGAGCCCCCAGTTCTATAACCATCTTGGGATGGTTTTCAACCAATGCCTCCGATTTGGCTTCTTCCCCTCGTGTTGGAAGTCAGCCAAAGTCACCATCTAGAAACCTGAGAAAGATCGTTTATGTTCCAAGAGCTATAGGCCCATCAGACTTTTCTCAGGAGTTTCGAAACTGTTTATGAAAGCAATCCACCGTCGGCCTGTCCCGTCTGCCGACGAGCTTAACATCTTGCTCGGCGAGCAGTTCGGATTCCGACGTGGTCGCTCAACAGTGCACCAACTTAACCGAGTAACAAACATCCTCAGGGTTCCGTTTCGATGATGGGAGTTTGAGCAGCTTCATCAACCTTAACCTGTATGTTGTGTGACGAACGAGGTCAGTGGACGACGAAAATTTGCTCTTGGTTGAATTTGGCAATCGTGGAGGACGTTCTTGCAATTACTGTCCTTCGTTTCTCTTCTAAGAATTCGTCTGTTGACGAGATATCCGGAGAACTAGGCCATTCAGTTGAGATCTGCTCCAGCCAGGTGGGTCTTTGCCATCAGAAGTGATTTTCTAGGATGTCTTGTGGAGCGATACCTCGGGAAATCAGGTATGCAGGGTTTTGTGCTCCAGGAACATGACTCCAATGCCTTCGGTGATAGTTTGGATTTTTGCGAAACGGTTGGCAATAAAAGTTGTCCAGGTGGAGGTGGAGCTGCAATCCAACGTAGGACGCATGTGGAGTCCGTCCAAAAGTAGCAGTCTGCGTCAATCCTTATTGAACCTCGAACCTGAGCTCCAATCTTTGAATAATCTGATACTTCAACGGGGCAACCATAGACTTTGACGAAAGAAGTCGAACCTTCACGTTTCCAAATGCATTCGTGCTACGAAAGTACAGACACGCACCATAAGCCTTCTCCAAAGCTTCGGTGAAGCAATGGAGTTCGATCGAAACTGCTTCCGGGATGATTATGCACCTCTCGATACGGCGTTGGTTAAGAAGTGGTAGCTGTAAATAAAACTTCGTCTACGTCTCACCCACCGTTGGCGGTAGTGGCTGGTCCCAGCTGAGAGGTTGATCATTTTTGTCACCTTTGCTGTACAATAGCTGCATGAAGATCTTCGCCGTAGTGATTACGGCTCCTAGCAGTCCTAACGGATCGAACAGTGATGCAATCACAGAGAGAACGATGCGTTTTGTAAATGATACGCCAGATTCCAAGTTAGGAATGCAAAATTGGAACTTCAAAACATCAGAGACTGGCATCCAAGTTAGTCTCACGGTTTTTATTGAAGGGTCCAGGTCAAAATTAATCCCTTCTGATGATTGAACTGCCAGATCTTCTTCGGGTACTCCCTCCAGCACTTCCGGGCAGTTTTAGGCCCACTTCCACAGCTTAAACCCTCCACCTGACATTATTGCATCCAGCTGAACCCGCAAGTTGGTTGCTGTTTCTGCGTCGTCAGCCCCCGTGATCACGTCATCTTTGTATGTGTCTTCGAGAATCGCCCTTGCCGCAAGAGGATTTTGCTCTTCATCATCCTAAGCGAGCTGTTTGAGCGCCCTGGTGGCCAGAAATGGTGCCGACTTCGTACCATATGTAACCGTATTCATTTTGTATTGACTACGTTCGCCGGTGAAAAACGCTACAGAATGCATTGCAGGGAACGCTCCAGAAGGTGGACGAGGATTTGACGGAACATTTTTTCTACGTCCGACACGACCATGATTTGCTATGTTCGACTGCGCAGGATTACACATCGAAGCTCTTCCTGAAAAACTGCCCCATTCATCAGTACGTCGTTGAGCGATATGCCACTTGAAGTCTTGCACGACGCGTCATACACCACACGTACCTTCGTCAGGGTTTATTTATTTATTTATTCATTTATTATTGATTCGTCAACAGATAAAAATGCTTATCCCAATGACAATAAGCTAAAATTGAAGGGTGCTTGATTCCTTGATTACAGGGTGGTGTGGAAGGTAGCACCGTTTAACCGATTCTGCACAACGTTCCACTACCTCCCGCATGTGGCCAAGCTTCAAGTATTCCTCCATAAAGGCCGTGTTGTCGGAGCGATGGATCCCTAGCCAGTCTGCGCTCCGTTCCTAAGAGACGCCTGTATGCGATGTCCCATGACTCACCCAACCGTGAGATGGCATCTTCTTCCTTCGGCAATGAGACGATGTAGCGGCCGTCCCAACCTCGTTGAACCGTGCTGACACAGATGTCTTCGCACCGTGTTTCCTCCGGTGAGTGTGCCTTGCCTGGCTCGACCTCATCGCAGGACCGAAAACGGGAGATTAGTTCTTCCAATCCAGCTACAGATGTAGCGTTGCAGCTGATGTGCAGAGAGCGAATTGGATCGGAAGTGCCACCACTGATAATCCAGCCAAAGACGATACTCATTAAGGGAAGGAAGATGTTCCTTCAAGGAAATCCTCCTTCCGGTTTCAAAAAACTCGAAGAAATTCTCAATACCGAGCAAGAGATCCGCCGCATTTGACTCAAAGAATGTAGGATCAGCCAATTGAATCCCACTTGGTAGCATCCACGTATTTCTGTTGATGGCGGTTGTTGGGAGAACTAGAAGACCCAATTCACGAGAGAAGTCGGAAACGTAGTCGTATAGTACTGCTCCCGGCTTTGTTGATAAAACTACATTCAAAACTGTTTTGTCCACCAACACCTCTTCTATGCATCTTTAAAGCCGAAATTTGTACAAAGTCTATAAGCGAAAATTTATGGTATTTAATAAGGTATAAACTGATTTCCAATCTAAAGTTCATTTGTATAACATCTAATATGTTATGCATTTATTTTTCCAGATATAAATTATTTCTGTTATTTCAAAATGGTGATTGAGAAAACTCTCTGTTTTGCAATTAAGCCAATTTATCCTTGCAATGACTACTATAAAACTATTTTGACATGTTTTTTTTTATTTTTTGAACCACATGACTTCCTTCAATGTCAATTTGCCGTTCATTGCACTTAATGGAGGCAAAATGCTTTTAAACTGCTTTTTCAATTAACCATAATAAAATAATATGAATAAGTCCTTAAACGGCATTTCAAAATTTTGCGTGTTCAAAAGTCTAAATAAAACCATCAAAAACAGCAAAATAAATCTGAGAAATCAAGGCTTCAAGATCATTCTCAACTAGCTGTGTAGGTTCTTATTAAATTGACTATAATATGAAACCTTTTGGAATCTCTTGGTGCCGTTCTAAAACAAATTGATTTCTAGTAGGTTTCATAAAACTTTAATAAACTTTAATAAAGCTAGATGGTTTTGACAATGTAACTTGGGCATCTTGGAATACTGCTCAACTTGTGCACGATGGCACGGCGTTTTTCAACGAAAATCTTTCCCATCTCATGAAATGCACGTAAAACATAGCTGTGAGTTGTGTTTGACGTTTGTTGTATGTTCAAATGGCAGCGTTAGAAGAGTGTGCCCTTATTTTCTAGGACAGTCTGTAAAGGAATCGCGTGGTAAGATACTCAGCAAAAACTAAAAACATAGATTTAAAAAAATGTAGCTTAAAAACTAAAATACAAACATTGACAATTTTTTCATATATTATGTTAAAAAATCTGAACTTTCATTGAACAAAAATAATAAAAAACGAGAGGGCTTCAGTGTTCCGAGATCATAAATATCATAAAATACACGTAAATACGCATTCCATGTTTTTTAACTAATATATTAATGTTGGTCCTTTTTTTATATTTTAACATAAAAAAAATATTCAATGACTTCTATTTTGCGTATTTCAATGTTCAAATTAGTGGTTCAAAAGTAATAAATTTATTAAAAAATGCATGTTTAAGAAAAGTCAAATTTTCGGACCGCTCTAACGTAGACACGGTCAGCAAGGTAAAACATATATGGGTCTGATAGTTTTTGATAAGGAACAAAATTACCAATTATTATGAAATTCCGAGAAACCGTTTATCTTTGTTTATTCACATGCAGACAATCAATGATTTTTGAAAAGCAATTAAAAAGCTTTCTAGAGTTTAACAAGGAGTGCAGGTCGGGACTATTTGTTGGCCAGTTTGAAAAAGGGATATTTTAGTATTGACTGTGAATGTAAACAAAGTAAAAAAGACACCAACATGTATTGCAGCATTATTCTGTTGAATTACAACATTGTCCTGAAATACAATGATTTCTTGTCGAAATCATTGCAATCGGTGTTTTTCCTCTGCGTGAAAGTACTCCCATGAGGATGCTCTCTCCAAAATGTCTGCTCAGTTTCATCTTGGTTGAATAATCAACCACAATCTTTACAGATTGTTCCACAGCAAATCAACTCAGTCCACTTATAAACAAAGGTATGATTCATAAATAATGCCTGCAGTTTTCCAGTTTTCATTTTGAAATTTTGATCTATGAAAATTGTAAAATGGATGATATTCAGATTTAGTGACATTCTATGAAACTGATTAAGAAATTGCTGCCATATAAAAATCGTGATGTCTACAGAGGATTTGATTTTTTTTTCTTCAAATCTACTTACTGTACTGATCCGATGCTCCGTTAGAATCTGCTAAATTTGTCAGTAAACGCTAACTCATTCGTGCCTGATACATCACAATCACATGTGCGCAAACGTATTGATAAAGTGTTAACCCTATATTTGATGCAGGAACTAATATTTGTATCCACAACATTCCGTGGCAAAATTCATTCTCAATCTTCCCGTTAAAAAAAAATATTGAGAAAAATCAAAACAACGATGCAAGCGACAATCTGTTTTTCACTGATTTTACCATACATCCTTTAAATTTCGTTGATACGTGATTTTAGAAGTGACCTTGAATTCATTCTAAAAAACTTAACAACCAGATCCTTCATCTTAATTCCCACGAACTTAAACGGTCTGCCCTCCACAAACTGTAAGAAAAATTTCCCGATGACTACTTAAGGTCATGGAAAATCTAGCTTCAACCACCACTAAATGGAACGCTGTTCGCGAAGCACCGCAGCGCATTCTAGTATCTTTTACTTTTCATTAACATTTTATGCTAATCATCCTGGAGGAGCATTTTCTAGATTGTGAATTCGTCAGTGCTACGGCGGCCACTACCCGCCGAGAATAGAGTGCGAGTGCTGGGTGGCACGAGATCGAACTTGTCCTGAATTTGGCCGAAAACTGGAACCACCATCTTCAAGGGGAGAAAAATCAGCATTAATTTATGTAAATGAAATTCTCTTTTCGTGGGGCGCTATCGTTTTCCGCTGACTTCACCCTGCTCATGTTAAATTTAATCACAATCTATTTCCTCTGAATCTGTTTTCTAAGATTCACGAAGGCCGACTTTAATCATCCTAGGCTCAGCGTAATATAAAAAAAGCTGACTTTAATTAGCCCGAAGCCACGTTTCTAATCCACTAGTTTAAATCGCGTTTGTTATTTTTATTGTGGCATTCTGTGTCCCATAACACTTGATTAAAATCCAATTTAGAGCTAATGTCTTTTTTTCCCTGCTCAGTTCCCATAATCGATTAAAACTACAAAGTGCGATCCATATCGTCCGTAGTTCTGCTCTGATTTGATGTCTTCTTTTCTCGTGAAAATAGCCTTTTGGAATGAAGTACCGACCGTTGTCTGACAGATCTAGTTTTCTTACGAATCATTCTCAGACCATCATCCCATCAACCGTTTTCATTCACTGAGGTGATCCCCATCTGGATCTAGGGCCACATTGTCGTACGGTAATAAAAAGATGTTGGCAATAAAATCATTCCAACGACTTCACATTTTCTACGCTTTATTAGCGAACTATGGGTCGTTTTCAACAAAGCATATCGAAAATAGCATCAACTCAATCTGTCGCGCTGATGGGCTAGGCGTACGTACCCTTCGTCTTTGGCTTCGGAGATGGACCATAAGAAGCAACGGTTAAAAATATTGCTCGATGCACTTTGCAGCTACCCATCACATCGGACGTGTTGTGTGACAATTGGATTTCTCGCCTCATTTGACCTCCTCAAAACCGGCGCGCGTTATATCAATTAAGTCATCATCGTTCTTCATCCTATCTATGTTGGAAGTTTATCTTTCCTGGGCCGTGCGGCATATTGTGAAACCTGATCGTCACTGTTTTGAGGCCTGGTTTCCCGCACATATGCCCGCTCTGGATATTAAACTGAAGTAAGCAAACTTCTGAGATATGATGGTTTTATTTATTCTTTTCACTTAGTTCTCATTTTACATAATTGGGAAACTAGATGACATCACTGCATCTGCTGGCTACAAATTCAGACATGTGTCATTACTTTTTCGTTTGTGCTTCTGAACGTTGTAATCAAATATGCCCAAATTATGGAATATTCTTCTACCGGTATCGTAAAAATTCATTGGGGAATAGTAACATAACCATCAATTATGGAATTATGATAGTTTGGTTTCATGTTTAGCCTAAATATGCAAATAAAAGATGATGATTTCAAAATAAAATGATTCTTATAAATGCATTTGATAAAACAAAAACTGCGTAATAGGTTAATGTTTTCACCTTGCCAAGACGGAAAAAGTTACTCACATACTGTAACCAAGAATTTGATAGTATCATGTTGGGTTGCCATTGCTGTTCATTTCTTTTCAAACATTCTACAGGGTGAGTGGTAATTACTGTCAGTCTTTTCTTAAATATATGTGTAGCAAATTGAGGGGGTGTGACTGGAGATCGTGTAGCTGTAAATAAAATTGTATGTTTTATATTCTCATTTAATTAGTAATTTCAGCATGCTTTGGAATCATCTTTGCGTTACAAAACCATCTATCTAAAGAGCATGAATGAACATGAAAAGCATTAAAGTCTCAATTTAATTTGTAGCATTTCATCATTTCACTTATACTACACTGAAAATAAATCAATAATTTTTATTATTAAAATCTGCACTTAAATCGGTGAATGTTTGTTTCGAATTGAAATCATGTGAGCCAGTATGATTTTCATTTGCCGCACATAATTTTTAACACCCGTCACTTAATGCACAGGTTTGTTTCCTATGAGACTGATATGGTCCGCACATAATTTTCAATGGAGCAAGAAATGACATTCATGTGTGATTTCACTTTGCCCAATTCTATCCATCTTCGCACTTAAAACGAAATAAATAACCGGGCGCGAAAAGCAATCAGCTGCTTCGCCGAGATAGAAGAAAAAAAAACTGCAAAATTGAGAAGCAAAAAGAAGTTTACCCTGTAGTGGTTGAGGTACTTGGTTTGCCAGCGGAATTTATTGAATTTTTTGAAGGTAATAAATAACTATAGATGTTCTTCTTTGCCATGTTAACAGTGTTTATTTTGAATATTTCAGATCTACCGAGCATTTTTTTCATCCCCGCAAGAGCTGCTGAACGCGATAGAATGTACTACTATGTAACCGCGTGATACTATGTAAGTGAAACAAATAGTGCTATTTTATATAAGTGAAACAAACGAAATATTTTATACTTTATATAAATAAAACCTCTTTAATTCACACATTTTGTTTTATTACATGATTGACAAAAATCCAATCCAATAAAATCCATGTACCTTTGCACATAAAACGTATTAAAAAACTCATTTGAATTTTGCTAGGACAAGTTAATGCAATCCATGTACACTATAGTTAATATCTATTCAGCTGTTGCACTCAAAGACTATATATTTATTGCACATATCTTTAATTACTCTATGGGTCATGAATAGTATTTGACCACATTTATTAAAAATTATGTGCAGCACCAATACAGAGCAATAACTTTGCCCTTTGCCCAAATCTATAAGTGATTGCACTTAAATATGAGGTGCATTGTTTTTTGAGTGTACATACTACATATATTCATGAGGGCTGGCATGCGCTTAAAAGCAGTAAAGGAATAATTTGAATATTTTGTGTAGTGGTATTGTTAATAGATAAGTCATTAATTTCAGAAACCATCAAGCTGATTTTCAGACAAATTGATATCAATTTTAATGAAATTTTATCTAAGATGTTTGGCATGATCTACTCTACTTTCAGCTTTTGTAGGAGTATAAGGATATTGATTTCGTATGTACATATATTACTATACGATTATAGCGAATGTAAAAACTCTTCACATTCAGCAGCTTAAGCGCCATTCTCTTAATTTGAGAGACTGCTGTTGCTGTTGGAGTCACCGCTGGGTGACGACACTGTCGTTCACGATGTGTATCGTGAAGATTTTCTCGATCGGGAGGTGATGGGAGACCGAGCTTCGTCAAAACCTTCCTAAACCGTCGTGTGGTGTGACTTAGTTTCGTGGCTCGGAAAAAAACATCAGATCGTCCGAATAGATTATGGAAAAATGACTGCACGGCTTCGCACGACGATTGGGCGACCCAAACTAGCACCCACGTTTTTTTTTTTTTCCTCTGTTCGGGACATAAACCACTGCGACCAGTAATTTGATCTATTGTAGTATATCCCGTAGCCTTTGTTTAGTGCATGTCGAGTTACTTCATCACTATTGCGAAATGATGAAGTATTCGGTGTTGTTACAGTTGTCATTGTTTGTTTTGTTGGCAATGAATCAGGTTTAATTGAAAGTTTCCGCTGTTTAAACCCTTTGTGAGCGACAACACTCTTCAAAGGCGCGCTCCTTTATCAGTCAAAACCGGATTCATTGCAAACAAAACAAACAATAACTCCGATAGTGACCATGCATCAGAACCCTAGTCATAACCAATTCAAACTATAGACCATCAAAAAGAAAATAAGAATTCACATAAATGAAGACTAACCATGTTTTCTTTATTCCAAGCTCATCCTCGGTGACGCAACCCGAGTATTGTCACTTTTCACAAGACATAAAATGTAATAAGGCCAATTATACGTTCCTTTGACTACAAAAACAAATATGTTCCCTAGTTTGAATTAATTCGGACAAGGGTTCGGTGGTAGATCTGATACCCCGTAACGCACCACGAAAAGGTGATCTACCAGCGTTACGGGTTAGCACCCACGTTTAGCAGTGGGTTTTGTCCCTGTTCAACGTGTACAAATTGATCAGAATTCAAATCTTCAATGAACAGTCATGAGCCAAATCTTACCTTACTAGTAGACTGTGTCCAACTTAGACTACTAGCCTTGAACCTGGACTACAAACGTCGATCACAATCCGAGGAATAATTTATATTCGAACTAAACTTTTCTTGGGTTTTAAAACGAGAAACACTTACTGAATACTTCCCTAGTAGCACACTTGTTGCCATTCAGTTGAGATAACATTAATATTACTTTCTAGGTCATAATCAAGTTTCTACAACTAATTATGACCGTAGTGTGCTACTTGGGTTATCGGTTACACTAAGTAATTTTAAGATGTGCTCCATTTATCACTTCTGGCTTATTGTAAGTTGCAATAACTGCTGCTTGCTAACGATCAAGAGGCCGTTTTCCACACAATTTAATTATAAAACGCCACTAAGATCACGCGATCCCAGAAATCTTTTAATCGCGTCAAATAATATACTATTCTATTGACTGCGGCTGGAAATGAAGCTCATCTGATTGTACCCTATTCTAAAAGAGGTTTTTGTTTTTCCCACTCATGTCTCTCAGT
Source organism: Aedes japonicus (assembly GCA_034211315.2). NCBI lineage: Eukaryota > Metazoa > Arthropoda > Insecta > Diptera > Culicidae > Aedes > Aedes japonicus. Next base: position 219,287 of record JASCZW010005274.1, on the reverse strand, counting down.
TGAGTGTGGGTGACCTTGACCAAGGATTATATATGTTTTTTATTATTTTTTGGTTTGCCTATCTTTTACCAACATTTCAACCAGCTCAGAGGAAATGTAAATGAGATCTACATAAGTGGAGCTCAACTTTATATTCTTAAAACGCGTTCAAAGCAGTTTGTCGGTTCACACAGAGATGGCGCAATAGCGTTTGAAAGTAAATGAAGCTTATCTTTCGAGATCTACAGCTTCAACACTAAAGATGAATTCACAATGTCCTTAGACTATAATTGTGAATCTTATTCTTCTATCTTAGCGTTTCAAGCTTATTGCTTGCTCTCAACTTAGTGTTTTAAATGCACTTCCATGGTTCTTAGTTAGGATCTTTCGATGCCATGTTTGCATTAATACGGTTGTGTACAATCAAATCCTAGGTCCAGGGAGTCAAGAATTTTTCTTACAATTCCTGAACCAGACCGAGAATCGAGCCCAGCCACGTCCAGCATAGTGTAGCTTTGTAGCTGCACCTTTACCGACTGAGCTAAGGTTGGCAAATACTAATTTTACGAGATCCTAAACCTACAAACACTGCAACAGTTGAAGTAAAGACTGTATTCGATGAAATTTGGACACACGCAATTGTTCGTAACTTTTTAGCGTGTGGGTAAAAATTATTGAAATTTTTACTGGATGTATTTCATTGTGTTGTGTCAATTGTGTAATGAAATTCGTGAAAATCGGTCGAGTGATTTCAGTGATGGCTTCGAATGAAGAAATAGTGCGCCAACAAATGGCTCACAAAACCGTTCTGCATTGTGCTGGACGATGAGACCTATATTAAAGCCGACACCAAACAAATGGCAGGACAGGAAAACTACGTTGCCACCTCTAAGTTGGCCGTTCCGGAGAGTGTACGGAAGAAGAAACTGTCGAAATTCGCCAAAAAATTCCTTGTCTGGCAAACGATCTGCGGATGTGGCAAAATGAGTCAGCCCTTCATCACCTCTGGGACCGTCAACGGACAAATCTACAAGGACGAATGCCTCCAAAAACGACTTCTGCCCTTCTTGGGATCTCACGATGGCCCGAGACTGTTTTGGCCGGATCTTGCCACTATGCCCGGCCCGTCTTAGACTGGTACAAAGATAATAATATAGTTTTTGTGCCAAAAGACGTCAACCCTCCAAACACTCCGGAACTTCGCTCAATTGAAAAATTTTGGGCAATCATGAAGGCAAAGCTCGTTAAAACTCCAAAACTGATAGAAAACGAACTTGAACTGAAGAAAGTGTGGTTAAAAGTAAGTAAGCAAGTCGGTCCTATCATTGCCCAAAATTTGATGAAAGGGGTCAAGGCAAAAGTGCGGGGATTTGGGTTGGGAGAAGAGGTACAATCAACCAATGATGTCAAAACTTAACCATTTAGTAGCACTTTATTTCCAGAAAGCTTGAAAAGAATCGGGCTCAAGAAAAATTTTTGGTGACCTATTTTGTGTGTCTAAATTTCATCGAATACAGTCTTTGTTCCGATGAGTGAATGAAAAAAAATCTAGATACATAATCTCCATCTATTGGGAATACAATCTGTTCTATTGACATTTTAGAAAACTATAGGTTACATCGGTAACTTGGTACCATTAAAACACCGGTTTCTATTTGAATTGCTTGTTTCAAATTATAGGCATCTTCCAAATAATTCGTAGAATTTTCAACTAAGCCAGAAATCAGAGAATGTAAGCTAAACCATCAATACAACCGCAGAGAGATGACATTTCAATAGCCATACAATACCATTCACAATCGGAATATAAAAACAAAAGTTCGAGGAGTATGCTCTCCAAGTAAGTAAAAATATAATAATAAAATTTCGGCATTCTCGTTCGTGGAGAATTGTTTCTAGGTTGCATCTTAGAGAAATTTCAACTTTAGAAATGATTAAGGAAAGAACTATTACATTAGTAGATATTTCGATACAGTTGTGCTTACTGTATTTATTTTCAAGATCATGAATGGACGTGTATTGGTCAACCTTGTTGAGTTATTTAGAATTTTAATTCACAAAACAAATTAAATATCAAACAATTGTGAGAGCTTTACTTGGAGGGGGAATGGCTGAACAATTAAAACCTTTACACACTGGCTCAGAATGTGTATTCAGATAGAGAGAAACACTTCCAGCCTGAGTATGAAGTTTAACATCAAAGTCTTGAACAGTCTTGTCCCTAATAGATTGGTCTTGCTTTTGGTATAACTGAAAGTGAGGGTGTATCTTATTTTCATTTAAAGAAAAAATCAAATGTTTTTATGTGCAGAAATATAGGTGTTTACTTCGTGAAAAAGTTGCAGGTAATGCAATTAAAAGCAATTTTGGTCTTACATTTTTTTAATGAAGCTTCTCAAATGACTTAATTATAACAATTTCTAGTAGTTAAGCTACGGTTTCTCTGTAGAAATACATAACACATTTTGGATATAGTTTTTAAATTCAAATTCCTCAGCCAAGAAGTCTTGCCATGTTAACTAGAGCGCCAAAATATACAACGTTGTATAATGTGAATATAATGTGAATGTTTTTTTTTTTTTCTCAAAACGCCATTTTCGGATGTTGGCCTCTTTGTTTGAGTCGGATGGAAAAAGAATTCTCAACGAAATTTGAAATGATCTCTATCATTCTTTATAAATGGAAAAATGAGACTCCCAAAATGTACCTTGAAAAATTGAGACTCCCTAAAATGAACTACAAAAATACATTTTTTGTAAAAAATTTCAATATTTCAGGAAACAAACAACAACATTGTGGTTTTGTTTCTTCTTCATTGGTTTATTGGTCTTCTCTCCGTGGCCGAATGTCTGCACTTTTCCCTTGACATCACTCATAAGGTCAATAGTCAATAGTCATCTTGAAAATGAGAAGAAGGATAAGTAATTTTCATTTAATTCCAACTACTTTTGTTGCTAATCTTGACAGACACGCGTATTTCTTCTACAATTTGCAGACTTCTTCAGCGTCGTGTCTGCTCATTGTAGATGAAATTCGCGTATCTGTCAAGATAAGCAATAAAGGTATGGAAATCACTAATCATTCTTCTCATTTTGTGTTTTACGAAGTTTGGCATTCACTTTGGTACAAAACATCTCGGTCGGAAGAAAAATCCGGGGAGTTCAGAAGGTTGATGTACTTTGGTACAACATACAATATTGTTATCTCTGTAGCAGTCTAACACCGGCCGCTCGTAGTGGCAGGATGCCAAGTCCAGCCAAAATAGCTCAAATTAAGAGGTAAAATACCTAAACAAAATACCAAAGAATTGGAAGCAAAATATCTCTCGAATAACAAAACTTTTGGATACCTGGAATACCTGAGAGGTACTATTTTGGTATTATCATACCTAAATTTGGTATTCGCATAACATTGTGCGAACAATTTTAAGGTATTATCCTCAGGTATTTTACCTTTTAATCTGAGCTCTTAAATACCAAGGCCAGTTACCAAGTTATTCGGTCTTGCTCGGGATGGTCTCCGTGAGATCATAGGTAGCAGGCGCGGCTGGAGGCACTCGTTTCGGTTGATTTGCCCATTCATGGTACCCCCGTTGTGATGTATGGCTGGAGGGACACCCATGGCCTCCATAATGGATGGAAGGACACCCATGGTCTGTCAAACCAAAAACTTTTGTCCACCTTCTTCTTCCTTACCTCCTCAAGGACGACCAACCGTTATCTGGCAGTGTCAAACTACTCGGCAATTGCTTCGTGTCCGTCATGATAAATCTCGTTATACAGAACAACACACCTTGGTTTCGTCTGCCAGTCAGGATACAGCTTCCTTGCGCGGGTTTTGGATACCGGCATGTGTCCTGGTTTTTCGACAAACCAGATGGAAACCTTCGCCTTCTTCGCAACATCGTGGATCGGAAGGTGCGGTGGACGCTTGTACAGACTAAACACATTCCTTGCTTTCACCAGATTAACTATCGTCGGTTTTCTGCCACTGTCAAACCGCCACAGGGTCGTCTGGGTCTGATCTGAATGACTTTACAGTCGTCGGATTTTCCACGATGGCGCATATAATTTCTTGGTGGATATGCTCCATTCTTCAACAATGGTATTTTGAAGCTGACGAAGAGTTTCGAATTTAGGTCCATGTTTGAAAAATTTGGTCAACAGCTACCTCCAAACCTGTTCTCTAGGGTTTAGATCTGGACTGCAAGCAAGCCAATCAAGAAGAGGAATATTGCTGTTCTCAAGAAAAGATATGGTCTAACGCGAGGAGAGACATGCGTCATTGACCTGTTGAAAAAACATGTTTTCGTACATTACGGTGTCAGCAAATGGAATCAACACTTCTTCCAATAACTGCACATACTTTTCTGAGTTCATTTTTGTTTGAATATACATACCCGGTGATTTTCCAGCAAGACTGAATACTGCCCACACAGATGAAAAAAAACATTGAATTTTCTGCGTTATCTAATGCACATAAAGGCAATGCTAGATTTGTCAGAAAATTATAGGATATTTAATGTAAATTTAAACCAAATAACGCCTGAATCTAGTCTGTTGTATGAAAGATTGCAAACAATGTTTACGCCTCCTTTGGCTTGGAATTAAACGAGGCGAAATTTTAAGCGCTTGTTAAAATTAACTATTTTTTTTTATGTGCAGATCATAACAGTCCCTCCGTCAAAAATCCTGTATTCTCTTTGTGGCATCTTGCCATCTCTGTGGCATCTTCCAACGCAATTGGAATCGCTGAAGACCACTTTTGTCTACTCATCCTCCCAAAATAGATGTTTTTCAAGTCCAAGGTTGCTCTCTTATGCCGTTGCAAGAGGCGAGGTACGGGGTGGTTTTGGCCATACATGATGCCTATTTGACGCTTGGGTACAGGAATATCCAATTCGCGTTTGATATAAGCTCGAGAATGTTTTGGTTGACAGCCATTTTCCTCTTTCCTCTTCCTTTGCCAGTAGCACATAATACTCAATCAACATGAGAGACTCTAGGAGTGGACAGTAATATATTACTAGAACAAAGTATCGATAGGTCCGTTAGAGTACAGCAGGCTGTAAAATTGAAAGAAAAAACGAGAGGAAGGGCATTTTGAGCGGTAGTATGCGATATTCAGCTAGCCGTAATGAGAACAGTTAAGCCTTTTTCACCATGAACTTGTGTCACTACTTGCTCGCATTCTGAAAACACTGATGATTTCGACATTTTCTCTAAAACGATTGCAAAGTTTGAAAAAGGAAACTGCAGAACCATGTGTACAATTTATATTCCAACAACAGATATGTTATTTCTAAGTTTGATGCGGCCTAGAAAAGCTCCAATCAAACAAACTATTTAGCTGCGAAAATTGAATTGGTAATCCCAAAAATGACCCTCTTACTCGGTCTTATTTTGAAGCAGGTTATTGGATCCCTGTGATTGAAACTTAAAAACTAGCTTACACCAGGCAACTCTTTATTCAACTACTTATCGTTGCACGTTACTGTGTCACGCTGGTTTTTTTTTTTTACTTATTTATTTTCCGTCGGCCTATTTCCTCACATGGTGACAAGCACCGACGCCAGGGAGACGACTCCACCACCTGGACCCTACCTAACGACTCATGACTATGAACCGGGACCAACGGCTTTACTTCTCTTCCGAAGGAAGACGTGACCAAGATTTTTTCGCCTCAGAAAAACCACCGACGTCGACTGGGATTGAACCCAGACCCACTGGGGTGCCAGTAGCAGTCACGCTTACCACTACACCACCGACGCCGGCATCTCACGCTGGTTGTTAGACTTGTTTTCTTAACCTAGCCTTCTCGGTCTTCTTCCCAATGGCTGACTCCGGTTGCTGTGCTACCAGTCGGATATATTCCTACATTTGAAGTCAAAATCGCATTATGTTTATGTTTAAGTTAATTCAAGAAAAAGAGGAAATTGTTCGTTAAAATAATGTGTGCACTTACAATCAAAGTGCGTCTTACCAATGGATCAATGGAAGCGTCTTACCAATGGATCGCTAAAATGCTTGGAATTAAAAATACAACCGTGTCTCGTGTGATAAGAACCTTCAAGAAGCGTCTAAGTGCCCGAAAGAAAAAAGGGAGTGGTCCATGGACAGTAAAATGGCCAGAAAAGCGGTGCAATAGTTTAAGAACCATTCAAATATGTCAATTCGAGATGTCGCTAAAAGATCCAAGGTGTCAGTCGGTTTTGTTCAGAAAACCACGAAGCGCGATGCAACAAGGTGCAAAAAGCCTTAACCCGGAATGAAAAAACCTTACACCTATCACCTTACACACCTTTCTCGCCAAATCGTGTTGCATCGTGATGGATGATGAAATTTATGTCAAAGCCGATTTCCGTCAACTTCCTGGGCGAGAATATTTCGTTGCCAAGTCTAGGTTCGATGTTCCGGAGGATGTTCGAAAGAAGAATTTATGTAAATTTGCAATGGATGTGGTGAAATAAGCGCTCCCTCTATCACTTCCGGAACATTGAATGATGCGATTTACACGGAAGACTGTGAAAAGCATCCCTTGCATTTCATGAGGAAACCCAGATGATCTACTCTGTTTTGGCCGGATCTAGCATCCTGCCATTACGCTCGAAACGTGTTAGACTGGGACCGAACCGACAGAGTCAATCTTGTATCAACAAATATGAACAGAGCCCATCAAATTGACCGAAACTTTGCCCAATTGAAAATTTCTGGGCAATTATGAAGACGGAACTTGGAGTGACAAAATTAAGTTTTGATAAAAGTTCTTCCGAATCAATACGATGTGAAACGATATCGTTAACAACTGAGACCATTGCAAATTCTCGACGCATTTTTTATGCTTAGATGCTGATGAGCATACAACGAGCTTTATAAGATGAAAAAGGAAATCTTGCCCAACCTAATTTATAAAGTAGAAACAGTATAAATTGCTCGTTTTATAAATCCTTTTATATGATCGTTTTATAAATTCTAGTATGATACTTGCTTCACTAGTTATTTTGTCATAGTGGTCAATGAACGTTAGTTTCTTATTTAAAATAAAACCTAATTCTTCCGTACTTCTCAACTGCCTAATTAACCAGAGAGATTGTACAGTCTAGTGTATTCCGCGTTCTACTGGATGAAATTGAAAAAAAACAAATGTTGTTAATCGTAGCTCATTAACAATGTTTCATTTCGCTGTCAATTTCAAGAAAATCCGATAATAGGTTGAATTTTGATAAGCAAATATATGCGTGCCATTTTTATCCAACACACCCTTTAACTACATGCTTGGATTCGTTGGAAAACCTCAAATTGCTGTAATTGTGCATATAATTATTGTCACATGTCTTTATAATTATTTTTAAGCCCAACATTCTTCGTCTAGAGCTTGTGAAATTAAATATATAATCTTGCAACGAAAACTAGATAAATTAATATGTCAAAAGATTTATTATGATTCATTCTAACCGGTTCTCTTCTTCTTTTATTTCTTAGACTTTTAACAATCGTTTCTTTTTTACCGGCTCTTGACTAGGTGTTCTAATTAAATTTGTATAGAACTGTATTGATTGAGAGCTTTCGATGCGTTTAACAATGCATGAATTTTTTTTGTGTGGTTATTGTAGTTCTGTGCCTTTACCGATCAAGCTATCTGAGAACCGATAAAATTATCATCTAGCATTGAAATTGAATATAACAATCGCAATAAAATCCACGACCCTGCACGCCTTCCATGGTGCTTGTTCAACTGCAATTGTCTTTCCCTCGCACCATGAAGTAGTTGTTAATCTCGTTAAATCCTAACGATGAAACAAATAAAACCACATTCTAACCAAAAGCGCAGACCTGTTTCGCCTTGAAGTACAGAAGCGAAAACGATATAGTTGAACGAAAACTAAAACACCTCAAACTTGTACGAGGGCATGTAGGGCAAAAAGTGTTTGTACGTGCAGGAATTGGCTTCGTCCGAAAGCGCACATCTGCCACCAGCACCAGCACCGTCCCATCTTCGAAAAGGATCTGCTCCCAATCGAGACGGTTTGGATCATTGAAGTGGCTAAGTAGAACTTTGGCTGTCGGATATGCTGGACGATTCGCTCGGAGCTGATTATAGGACTAATCATACGAGTCGAGAAAATATGTGAACCCGAAGTTCAGAGCAGCTCAATTTGTTCGCTCCGTATATTGGGCTGCCTGCTGACAAGGTGTAGACCGAGATTGAGGATAGCTTCTCGTTTGTGAATAGAATAGATAAATATGTTCATTTGAAATTAATAGAGAGGAGAAAGTTTACTTGATAGGGCAACTAGGCAGGTCAGGTAAGGCAGAGCAAATGGTGCGGTTTGGTTTTTTAGAATTTTGATTACATTTTATGTTAAATGTGCTCTTTGCCGTCAATCATATTAGAGCAGTAAGTAGAATTCAATGATGAACTTTTCGTGTAAACAGATTTGTGCAATGGCGTGGTTGCAGTTTATCTAAAGCATTTGGGTTGTGATGAGAAGGATTAGTTAATTTTAGATTAAATTACGGGGTTGTGGTGAGTAATTTCTATGGCCAAATACACGATAACGGTACTTAGTTCGATGATTGCTTATTGACGTAGTAGTAACACCATTATTTTTGTAATACTTTCATGCCTTAAAGTGTTTCAATAAATCAATAATAGGCATTCAATTGATTTTTTTTTTCAAAGTTTTAAATTATTTTCCTATCACATTTTGAATCACATTTTAAACTCAAGAAACCCTTAACTTCATTTCTTTACACAAGCTTAATCATGTGATCTGAAATAACATGGGTAGTGGAACCATATCGATTGTTTTGAAGGATTCGTACCAATGTATTGAGATGTCAGGGTGGTGTTTTAATTGTAGTACATTCAAAGCTGAATTGTCGGCTGTCTAGTGAACTGTTAACTTGTGGAATTTAAAATAGAATATTTAAGGTTGGATTAGAGCACCGGTTTGAGCCCAAATTTCCTAGTTTAGCCGTACCTTATCTAGACAAAAAAAAACCTAATAAATAATAATATCCGTGATTTTTGCAACTGAAATGCATGTTTCCCCAAATATGAAGGTTTAGATAATTTAAACTTATGGTTTTGTTTAAAATAAAAATGATTAAATTTCACTTAGCTTTCTTCCTTTGGTTGGGGCTCCTCCAATTGGTTCACCTTCGTTGGCACTTTCTCTTATTTTTTTTCTATTTGCTTAAATTTTCTTCAATTTTCAGATTTTCTTCAAACACATGCAATATCTTCCCCCTTATGGCGTTCATCATGTTCTTTGGTTTTATCACTTTCTTCATTTGTGACAATTTTTTTTCTTCGTTTTCTTCTATTTTTCTTCAACATGTTCTGTTTCTTTTCCGTCATCTTCTTCTTCATCGTGTTTTTCTTCGTTTTCTCTCTGCTTCATATTTCTTTCCGTCATACCCTTTTTGTTTTTCTCCGGTATCTTCCTCTCCTATGCGCCATCTTTTTCCTCATCACCTTCATATTCGTCATGTTTTTCTTAGTTTTCTTCCTTTTTTCCACTCACCTAATATTGTACACTCTACTACAATTTGAACAATTGAAAATGGCACAAATGTATTCGATGGATGTAAAGTGTCATTAATAAAAAACAACAACAACAAATATAAATTTAACTCAAAAAGTCATACCATATGAAATCTCTTACCTGTACCGTTATTATCGGTGTGAAAAATCACAGTCAAAAGTGTTTGTCCTTTCCATGAGTGGCATTTCATGTGCAGCCCAGAAATGCTTACCTGTACGAAATCAGACACCTACAACGTTAATTTTTTTTCGCTGAGACATCAACAGCCGCTCATTTCGGCAATTATGAGGATTTAGTGAATAAATTATCGAGAGTCGACTGGCAAAGTTTGTAAAGTCTGTAGTCGAGTTCTTGTTCTATGGGCGTTTTCAGAAATTGGTTCGATTGTTACTTGGCCATTTTTCAATTTTTATTCAGCTATTCAGCTTACGGATTGATCAAATTTAATTAACCGTGTATTTGAGACGTAATTTTTTACGTCTTGTTTAAATTCTATTTATCATCGAAGTGATAAGCATGATGCAGGCACATGTAAAAACGTGTCCGAAACAGTTTGAAATTGTTGTACACTTCAATTTGATACTGGATGATTAACAGCATAAACAAAATGTATGCAAACATTACTCAACACAAAATTTACTACTTCGTGGTGGCCAATGAAAAAAAAAATTAAAATTCAGTAGAGTATATTCTTTTAAAAAATTTGTAGTATTGCAACAAATGATTTTACAGCAGTTTCCAGGTTCTCCTTGGTTTATAACACTAACCACATTTTCAACATTCGCCATTTTGAATTAGTTCATTGAAAGTTTAAACATAGATGACCAAAATGCGGAACAAATGTGTTAACTCTGGAGGTATGCAGCGTTTGGTGTAAGGAACTCACAAATTTTCATTAGAAACGAAGTGAAAAGATTTGTATTAATATTTTTTTCGTAAAGAACAGTGTATTACCTTTGTTTTGATGTATTAAACTTATTTGTACGCCAATTCGTTTCTAAGATACAGATGATTTTATTACTCCGGATTCTAAATGAACACATCTTTAGCTTCCGATCAGATCACTTGGTGATTGTGTGGTGTCAATGATGTCTATATAAGGTCTGGCCCAATTGCCACAACAGATCTAGTGAAATGAGCAAAATACGCTACTTAGCGCTCGGAAAGTGCTGCGTCGTACTATTTTTTTCATTGGTTTGTTTGTGATTGTTTTGTTGTGTGCACTACAAAACAGAATTTTTCAACCAATTCCAGTATATCGATGACAGAAATTTGGCTCTATATCGTTACTCGATTGTCAAGTCCCAGTGTTTGAAGGTTTGTCTGGCAGATATTCAATGCACTTAGTTAAACTCACTTTAAATGACCCATGCAATCGGGAGGAAATACTTCTGCTTAATAAATGGCATTTGTTTCACGATTATTTCCACAAATCAACAAATGTATAATATAAACTTTTAAACCGATTTTTGTATCTGAACCTCTGCACGCCCAGAGAAAGTTGAGTAGCGTTTCGTCATCACTCTTCGGCTCAACAATGTTAACATTATTTTTGCATCCAAAACAAGCAAGCCGTGCGTTAGGTCAGACCTTACATAGACGTCATTGGTGCGGCAAAAATAAACCGAAAAATACAGCGAGAAAAACAGAAAATATGTAGCAACTAAACGCCAAAGGTTAATATAAAATTACATGTGTTCCTTTGGGCCAGTATTTTCTATACATTAATTGTTATGTTATATATTCTCCGTGCAAGGAGTAACGATTATGATGTAGAAGGAGATGTTCGCTCATCACCATGAGGCACCAAGAGTGAACAACAATGTTTTTGGCTAGAATGAAAGATATGAAGAGAAAGTTTTGATAGTTCCGCTAGTGTGCGGCAGGCTTGGAAACATAGCAGATGTTTTAGGAAAATTGAGCGAAAAGGGCATGTGTACAGTGGTACTCGAACCAACGACATTTTTGCCTAACATCCCACTGCGGGGTAGGTTAAAGCACGGACTAAGTCCGCCACTTCAACAGGCACAGTATTTTCTGTTTTTGGTAAATACTGGATGGATTTTATGCCGCCACCTATTACCAATTGCAAAGGAGTTCGTGGGGCAAAAACAAGCGGAGTTCATGGGAGCCCGCGCTACTACGGACCAGATTTTCGCCATTCAACAAGTGCTGCAGAAATGTCGCGAATATAACGTACCCAAACACCATCTTTTCATCGATTTCAAATCAGCTTATGAAAAAATCGATCGAAAGCAGCTATGGCAGATTATGCACGAATATGACGTGGTTGATCCAAGCAACGATGGATCGAGTGATGTGTGTCGTCCGAGTATCAGGGACACTCTCGAGTCCCTTCGAATCTCGGAGAGGGTTACGCCAAGGTGATAGATTGTCGTGATTGTTGTTTAACATTGCATTGGATGGCGGGATTCGAAGAGCTGAGATAGACACGATTGGCACGATCTACAGGAAGTCTGTTCAACTATTTGGCTTCACCGTTCATATCGTAGCACTTAACTTTGTGATGATGGCGGAAACGTACATCAGACTTAAAGCTGAAGCTGGTAGGATTGGGCTTGTGTTTAATGCGTTGAAAACCAAATACATAAAGGAAAGAGGCTCACGAGAAGACAATGCTAGTCTCCTACCATGAGTTCAGATCAACGGTGATGAAATCGATGTAGAAGACGAATTCGTGTATCTGGGCTCATTGGTGACCGCCGATAACGAAACCAGCCGAAAGATACAAAGGCGCATTATGGCTGGCAATCGTGCCTACTTTGGACTCCGAAAAATCGAACAAAGTTCACTGAACCACAAAGTTGACCGTCTACAAGACATTAATTAGATCGGTAGTTCTCTACGGCCACAAAACATGGAGATTGCTAGTGGACGATCAACGCGTCTTTGGTCTCCGCAGACTTCGAGGGCAAGGAACAGCCATGGACCGATTACAATTGAGACAACTTCTGTGTACAGCAGAGGCCACACCGGCCATGGTCTGATTGGTAAGGTAAGATGATGGCATAGGTTACTTAGTTGGTAATGATACAGCATTACAAACCCGGATTCGGCGGATTTCCTGTCCGGTACAGAATATTCAAATGTCAATACAAAACAAAAATGTATTCATACTTGTTGAAATAGAAAACAAGCGAATGCTTGTTAAACAAACGATAATCGACGATATGGCTATTTAACCCTCTTCAATTGAAATCTCGATAACGGTTTTTTCGCATGTTATGTAATCCAAAATTCGTAAGGTGTGCATAACACATTGAGTGAATAGTCCTGAAAAAAATGGTCACGAATTATCGCATACGTGAGACAGGAAAAAAATCTAATTGAGTCGGTTATTTTTTCCCCAAACGGTAGACAAGGTATCCCAAGTAACATTGTAGGTTTTATCCTAGTTTTATAGCATTCTACAATCTCGAATCACGTTCTACAGAACCTTCATAAAACCCAAATTGTTACTTGGGTATGGAATGGATTTTAAGCAGTTTAAGAAACACCTGGGATATTTGATGAAGCTGTATTCAATCTATAATTACAACTGCCTATATTTTGACGTAAATTTCTCTGCTTACTTCTTATCTATCTGAAACTACCTTTAGAAACAATCATTAGACTCAGAAAATGCCATTGCCATGGAATAAAGATCCCAATTTTAGGGACTTACTAAAGGCATGCGGATTAATTTCCCATCTAGAAAATGTGTTCATCAGCTCCTCAATCCGTACAAAATCGTACAACATGAGTGCCATTCCGTGCATGTGTGGGAAGGCGAAATGAAATGGCCAGTTTACGTTTTGCTGCTAACGATAATTTCCTCAACGCACTACTTCGGTTTATCCATCTGCTCTTGAAAACAATCAACCATAACATGTCGATTACTATGATAACAAACTCTTTTACTAGCAGGTTATGAGACAGTCGTACACGTCTAAACTTTTAGTTTGGCATTGATCTTTAGATTGGCAATGTGTAGTTCTTATTTCATTTACTCTCACGGAAATGTTAGACAAAGCGACTGTAACGGCAAACGAGATGCTTCCTAAAAACTAATGTCAGAGATAGCAGGCTTCACGTTACAATACCGATGCGCTATACCCATACACGGTTTGCCATTTAAGCTCAGATTTGAGTCATTTTTTAACTCACTTTTGTCATTAGTGGAGTCAGTCAAGTTTGAGTAAATGTAACTGGTATTGACAAATCGAAAAATCTGTTTCATTTACTCAAATTTGAGTAATTTCACTTTTGATGAAAATTAGTCAAAACAACTCAAAACTAAGCTAAATTGGCTTGTCATGTGGTTAACAAAGAAGAGAGGAAACATTGGCTCTCTCGAAAGCAACAGTGATGCCATAGCTGCCGCTAGAAAGCGAAGCATTTTTTATCGTTGAGTACTGTTGGACAGCACCGAAAAAAAATATTTTTCAATTGCTTATGAAAGTACCAGATAATGAATATATAATTATAAGCATAAATCAATCTCAAATTACTGTAAGAAACATGAAATAAATAGTGATTTCAGCTCATCTAAGTATGAAATAAATTTTAACTCAATGTTCAACATCACATTCTGGCAACAAGTCTGCATGTGAGAAGAAGCTAAATACGCAAAGGTGAAATTTGAGCAAACTTCTTCAGCAGGTAGGAAACTGATGGTAGGATTACGTTTTTTTTAATGTTTAAAATGACAGTAATTAATTAGTGATCAATCATGATTTATAAATTGAATCATTAGCCCGATAGATAGAGTTTATGTTCGTATCATTAAAAGTGATATAATTTAGAAAATTTAGGAGTTTCAGACCTGTTTCTTAACAACTGATTGAAACAGTCATCCCCGATAAAGCCGATCCCTTCACTACTTAACAAAACTTCCAACACTGTCATTTAGACAATTAATGATTCTGTTCAAATTAATGCTATCTGTGTGGTACACAATAAGAGTGCGAAGTGTTCTGATCATTCGTGTTGTGGAACACATTAGTGAAGTCGGCGTATAGGATGACAAGTCGATATAACGGCGACTCAGAATGTACGTATCCAGCTAACAAAGCAATCGTGGCGATCCTCACTTTGAATCACCGACGCTGCAAGAGGTAAGACCTTCTTCGAAGGAAGCTACGCTGGGTGATTCCTATTTTGGCCAACCAAAACCCACACTATCATCTCTCGTTTCCAAACATTATCATCTGGCGATCCTTCTGGGTCGCATTTCCACAGTCACTTAATCAATGAAGAGTGAATCACAGTAGGCAGAGCTGTTGTCTATTCGACATGTGTGGTTAAATGAGATAATCTACAAAACGTCTACTCTCGTACACTCACTTAGTTCTAGCGTATGATGCCTTTATCAATACATTTAACGATGTGGTTGTTTCTAGATCGGTTAGCAATGAATAACTTCGCCGATTTTTTTTGGCCGTCCCCAACACTGGACACTGGACAACCTATCCTATTGAACTATTTAGTTTTTAGGCATCGAAGTTCATCACCATATATCTGACACCCCGTTTCTTTGGTGCCCTGGATAATATACATCGGGATACTAAAACGTCATCAGCATTTCCAAATGGATTTAAGCCAGTAAAACCATTGGCTCTCTTTAGGGCCACCACAATTACGAGAAAAGAATAAATTTTCGAACACAACATATTTAAAGAGCCTGTATTAAGAAAGAGGTTACATCTCATCCATTTGACAGGTCTCCTACTCGATTAAAATGTCTTTTGCAGCACTTTGGTAGATAATCGCTTGTTCCAATCGATCAAAGTCGCCTCTTTTCTATTGCAGGCCATTTAAAAATAATAATCTTCATTACGCATTGCTACGTAATCTTATCTTCTTTATCTTTGAACTTTCTCCTTTATGTGAATTTTGACTGGCCATAAGAAAGGTGTGAATTAGATCAAAATAACCTAAATTTGGGTTTTATTTTTCAACCGTGTTCGAGACCCTACCTTCAGGTTAATAATTTCATAAGATACAACTTAAGAACGATGCTTTTGAATTTCATAAGCGCGATTTAAGAATGGATTTTGTTTTACTCGACGTTGTTCTTGTACGCCTTTAGCCTTTCCTGTTTACA
This sequence comes from Aedes japonicus, assembly GCA_034211315.2. Classification (NCBI taxonomy): domain Eukaryota; kingdom Metazoa; phylum Arthropoda; class Insecta; order Diptera; family Culicidae; genus Aedes; species Aedes japonicus. The sequence continues at coordinate 203,652 of JASCZW010005274.1, read as the reverse complement.
AGTGTTGATTTAGACTGAATGTCAGGTCACTGAATCCGTAACCTGAACATTCTAAATCAAACAAAACCGTCACAGTTAGTTGAAGCAAGTTAATAGTGACCTAATTCAGAGTCGCATTAAAGTTAATTCTACCGATTTGCAACAAGTGTGCTGCTAGGGTTCAAGATTCGATTCCAGGTTGCTCCATATTTTTATGTTTTTCAACATCGATAGGTTTCATAAGGCAAATTAATGAAATTCATACTAATTTCTTGTGGCAAAAACTTCCTGAGGGTACAAGAAAACACGTCTGCTAAGGTTGAACAAAGAACAAGGACTATCTTTATTTAATAAATACTTTGAATATGCTCAACTTGAAGTCCAAGATTATTCCGTAAATATTCCAGCTTCACACGTCCCAGTGGCTTGGTTAGGATATCAGCCACCATCTCGTTAGTAGGAATGCAGACTACGTCAATAGTTCCGTTTCGATAATGGTCTTATAAAGTGGTATCGAGTATCCACAAGTTTCGAGCGTTGCTGGACAGAATCTTGCTTCAGCAGCTTGATACAACGTTGGTTGTGTTCTCCAATGACCACCGGATACTTCACCTCTGCGCCAATTGATTTGAAAAGATTCAATATCCGTAGTAGTTCCTGCCCACTTTCCCCCAGAGAAATATATTCCACTTCCGTGCTTGAAAGAGCCACGCATGATTGCTTCCGCGCTGCCCATGCAATTGGTGCTCCACCAAGTTGGAACAGGAAACCGGTGCTCGAGTTTCTATCGCTCGCATTCCCAGCCTAGTCTTCATCCGCGAAACCAGTTATTTCATCACCGCATTGCATGCGCATTGTAGTTGTAGCTTCAGGTTGGACGTCGTATTCAAGAACCGTAACGTTCGTTTTGCTTCGTTCTAATCTTCAGCTGTTGGACAACTCACCTTCCTTCCGAGGATCAATGCCGAGATAGCGATGTCCGGTCGAGTGTTCACTACGACATACAGCAGACCGCCGATCATACCTTGATTCTTGTCGTTCGAAGGTAGTAGTTCGCTCTCCTCCATCTGCTGAATGAAGCCTGGCTCCATCGGTTCTTTTGCAGGTTTTGCATCCTCCAATCCGAAACGACTCGCTAGCATCTTGATGTACGTCTCCTGTCTCAATGAAAACCCTGTAGTTGTGCGTTCAACTTGGATCCCAAGAAAGTTCTTCGCATCTCCCAGGATCGTCAGCGAGACATTTTCTTCCAGATACAATATCACCTCCTGGCTCGGAGTGATCACCAGCATGTCGTCCACATATAATAGAATATAGCTATATTTACCTTCCTTCAACCGTACGTACAAGCACGGATCTGCATTTGAGGGTTTGAATCCGATTCGGCGAAAAACGGTATCAATTTTCTTGTTCCACATCCTCGCCGATTGCTTGAGTCCGTAAAGGCTTTTCTTCAAGCAGCAAACTTTTCCTGAACTTGTTTCGAAGCCAGGGGGCTCCTTCATATAAATTGTCTCATCCAGTTCGCCGTAGAGGTACGCTGTCTTTACGTCCACGTGCTTCACTAGTAAGTTCCGCCTCCCAGCAACAGCCAACAGTGTTCTCAGGGTTACCTGCTTCGCGACGGGGGCGAATACTTCGTCGTAGTCACATCCGTACTTCTGGGTGTAGCCTTGAGCTACCAGGCGCGCTTTGTAGCGCATCACTTCACCTTGGTCATTCTCCTTCCGCTTAAAAATCCAGTTACATTCTACAGGGCGTTTACCAGCAAGTAGGTCCTCCATGACCCACGTTTTATTGCTTCTCAGAGAGTTCATTTCCTCTTCGATGGCAGCTTTCAACTCTTCTCAGTGTGAACTGTGCTTAGGTTCAGCAACGGTTCGAGGATCTCGCGACTGCGCCGCAAGAGCTGCTCCAGGATAACGTGGAGGGGGAACCCCCTTGTTGTTCCTCAATGACCGTCTCACATCTCTTGAATCATTAATTGTTTCGTCCTGCTCCTCCTGTTCCACAGAATCTGCAGAATCTTCTGCGAAACTTTCATCATCCGTCATAATGGTGTTGTTTCCACTCACCATGTCGAAAAATTCTTCATCCGCATCTGAAATAACGCTTTGATTTTCTTCTTTGATATCGTTGGCAGGATCACGGACCTTCCGTACAGGATTTTTAATCTCTAGGAACTCGTACACAACGATCGCTTCATCTTCATCATCGCATACCGTGACATCTGGAACAAATCGAACAGCTCGAGTTACTACACGCTTGCATCAATCAGCCGGTATCCTTTGTGGCTATCCGAGTATCCAACCAAGATCATCTTCACGGCTTTGGGGTCCAGCTTCGTTCCTCTCTTTAGGAATATGGACGTAGGCAGGGGTCCCGAAAACTTCTAGATGTTTCAAATCTGTGTCTGATTCATTCTGCTAATAGTTCGCCGTATTCACGGCATCCGCCCAGAAGTTGTACGGTAGCTTCGCATCCAGCATCATACACCGAGCTATCTCGACCAACGATCGTTTTTTTTTTGTTTAGCAATTCCGTTCTGCTGGGGGTGTACGCCGTCGTGAATTGTTGCTGTATTCCTTCTGCTTTGCAAAACATCTCCATCTCGTGGATCTTGAATTCTCCTCCTTTATCCGATCTCAGAATTTTCGGATTCCTTCCAAAACGATTCTACATTGCGCGAACGAATTGCTTGAAACAGCTGACCACCTCTGACTTCTGCTCCAGGAAATATACCGTCATGAATCTGCTGAAATCATCAATCAGCGTCAGGAAATATCTGCATCCACCGGGAGTTTGAGTTTGACCTCCGTTTTGCCTTCTTGGGAAACGGCAATCTGGTCATCTTCCCTTCAATACAGCATTCACACGTACCGCTTCCAGTACCGCAGTCACGGATTGTGATACCGGTGGCTAGCTTCAACCTTTCCAGCTTGAGGATTGCTTCGTTGTCTCGATGGCCCAACTTTCAGTGTCAACCATTCATCACTTTTGCTTCTTTGTGGACATTGTTCACGTAATACAAACCATTTTGCGCGGTCGCTGTTGCCGCAATTTAGCTTTTGGAATCCACCGTCTCCATCCACCTTTCGATTAAATCTGCTTCCCATCGGCCAACGTGATTTCTACGACGACGCTTGAACCAATGTTCAGGAACTTGGATTCTTCACTGCACATATGGCACGATGCAATAGAATCGATGATCCACTGCGATGGTCCATGTTCGTTCTTCACCGCTTGTGATCTTAACGAAAATACACCCAAAAGTTGAAATTGTAGCAAAAAATGCAAAATTGCAATTTTGCAGTTTTTGCAATCATATCTTGAGAAATCCGCATGATTCTGAAAAGGCAAATTTGCCCATCATGTTCCACAAAGCTTTTTATGGTATAAACAAAGCCATGCAAGTGTGTGCAAGTGGTTATCGCTGTGTGCCTAGTGCCTCGACAATCGCAGCAACCGTTGGGTTTTTTGTTCCACCGTCAACAACTTCTCAATATGGGTGAGACAATGGCACAGAACGCCGCTACGCCGTATGCCTCTGTTGCTATTCCGCTGTCAAGTGTTCTATTTTTATCTGCACTCGTCATCACACTCCTATCGCCCTCTCATCAAGTCACCATGCGGTTTATGAAATAAACGAAGCCATGTAAGTGTGTGCGACCGAAATTTGCTTCATTGTTGTAACGTTGAGTGCCTCAAAAACCGAAGAAACTCTAGGACTTTTATTCCATTCACCTCAACTTGTTGTGGTGGCTGGATGGTTACAATGAAGAGCCGTCATGCTGACGGTCGCGGTTCGACTCTCGGTAGCGGATGGTAATCTTTTTTTTTTGTGCGCCATTGAGTTTACTACTACTAATCAACTGTACAACATCACGCACACATTGAATTTTTCTAATCGAATTGATGTGTTGCTTTTTTGCCCACGACCAATGTTGCTTTCTTTCTCCAAGTTGCGATCCATTACGAGAAATTAAACCAAATCATGCGAAATTGCATTACAATCTTGCTTTTTTATTTTGGGTGTACAAATTCACCGCAACTTTCTTCCGCTACTTTCACTTTTTGAACGCTTCTTTGCTTCGAAAAAGTTTTCACCGGCTCTTCTAATTTCTGCTGTTACATCCACTGTCTGCAGTCCTTGCGCTTGTGCCCGAGCTTCTCACAGAAATGGCACAGAACTGGCTTCTTCTTGAACTCCGTTCTCAACGCTGATTCCACTCCTCATGAGCTTCTGCGCCTAGCAACTTCATGTACCAGCTTACGTCGCACGAACTCCATCGTTAGATCAGCACTCGGTCGTCCTTCCAAAGCAGTGACCAGAGTAGAGAACGACCGGTAGACTGCTGAGCACGATGTTCACCTTCAAATCCTTGTCGAGCTCTTGCCCAGCGATTGCGAGTTTCTCGAAATGATCTTCCATCCAGCTAACGTACGCTCCAACATCTTCACCCTAAACGTATTCCATCCGCATCACTTACCTGAGGATTGTCATCTTGCTGGTTCGTCCCTGCTTCTCGTGAGCACCACGGATTGATTCCCAAGCTTGTTTTGCGGTCGTTGTCTTCTTGGTGAGGCTGTATTGGGTAGACTCGAAAAGCAGCCCAATCGTGGCCCTCGCCCGTTTGTCTCCCACTCAACAAGATTCGCTTCATTACCGGGAATCGCCGCTGTCGTTGGTCACTCCGTCGGTCGAACACCAGGGTCCACGAACTTCCCTATCTTCTCACGGACCAGTAACAGCTCCACTTCAAACTTCCAGTCGGAATAATCAACGTCGTTCAGTTTCTTTACTCCAGCTTTTTCCATTTTCAATCTTTACTTGTCAGAAATTTTCCGTTTTCAATGCAGACTTGATGAACTTTGGCCCGTAACCTCTTGAGGGTACAAGGAAACACGTCTGCATAGGTTGAACAAAGAACAAAAACTATCTTTATTTATCTCTTCTAACAAATACTTCGAATATCATGGCTTGCTACTTCTGTTGCTACCTTTTCAAAAATCATAATGCAATCTTATGAATAGTCTATTTCACTGAATTTAGGCATGTAGTACTAACAATGGTTGATAAACAACAGCAGATAGTAGGGGCTCCCTTAGCTCAGTCGGCAAACGCTCAGTCGGCAAACGCAAAGCAACACCATGATTGAGGTGGCTGGGTTCGATTTTCGGACTGATCTAAAAAAAATCGTTATGGCATATATCTCGACTCCCTATACTATATACTCATGCTATTTTTTGGCTGATAAATGTGCACGCAAATACATGGTTTGACAGGTAACTCAAACTGACTCATTTCTAATTATGTTTTTTATCACCGATAAAACGATGAACTTTACCTCTTAAAGACCTCAATCCACCCAACTGTTCCCTTTTTAGGCCAATTGCAAAATAACGGACAATCATGAAAAGGAATCTGAAGGCAGAGATAGAAGTGACCAGAAACATCAGATCTCCAAAACTACGGACGAGAGGAGTGTACGGCAGTAGATTGTCGTAAGTCGTATTTCAGATACAATTCGGCAAGAATTGGACCTGAAATAAACACAACTGTTGCTGTTCCATTATTTCATGAGCTACCTTTTAAGTGATTGGATGCTTGCGGATTTGTTAATCTGCCAAAACAATAGAAAGACTAATTCCCCAACTAAAGAACAACATATGAGATGGTACAAAATTATTTGGCCATTGGTACATAACTTGGTATATATCTTGAGGAAAACTGCAATACGAATAACCAAATTCAGTCTTCAAACGATAAACGGATCGTACATTTATGCTGCCCTATATAGAAACAAAAGGAAAGAGGCATCCGGTATTAAATATAGTGCTCCATTTATCTTTAACCTTCCTGTGTCACACTTTGTGGAATTGTTCATTTCTGGTCCCTTGATTAAGAGATAAATTAAATGAGCCATGGGAAAAGAGATGCATGTCAATTAACACAAATTAAAGCGCTAAATGAAGTTCATCAGCTGACGCATATAAGCATACTCCGTGTACGCCAAGAGACACATTCACGTTGAATCCGTACACCCAGACCAAAACACTAAAACATAAGACCTCACTTTAAAAACTTGTTAAAAACGTTCAACCAACTGGGCTATTATGACTCACTGGATTTATTCATATTGTAAACTGTAAGAGATTCTTACATATTTCAACTGCGTGTACGGTGCGGCACACCCTATCAAACGAATCATTTGGTTTTATGACACAACCAACTGGCGCTCGCCGACTACTAGTTTCAGCTAGTTGAAGGTAGAGCGGGTGCTCTGAGTGCTTATCTCCGACTCGGCGACCAAGAAAGCCATCAATTCTTACGTTCGCGTGGAGGCTGCACTTTCCCTTACATTGTATCAAACTTTTAATTCCACAATTCCTCCCACTGAGGTAAGTGATGTTTTAATTAGTGTGAACCATTTTTATCTCCTTCGTTAATCAAGACCCATATCGAAACCTATCAGGGGTACCGTACAAAAGGCCGGCTGAAAAAAATTACCTTCTGTCAGCTCATCTAATCCCTTCCTACCCCCATGTCCCGACCTGCCCCCTAACGTGTGAAGCATCAATAAACAAATGTGTGGCGATCAAAGCACATCGCAAACCTCCTGCTTCTCTTGGTCGAAATATTCTGCGATGGCCCTGAAAGAGGAACGAGTTGCCGTTTGCGTCATTCATTCGTTGTCGCGCCACATCAGAGAATGCCCTTATCGTGCGTGGGCTGAACCGGTCACACGAGCTGTTGACGCGTTATTGCGGCAACAGTTCCTCTGGATTCGAGAAACCAGCTTCCAAGGCAATATTGGTTGTGTTTTTTTAGCTTTCGGCGCGCACCCATGTACCAATTCCACACCAAAGGGTAAGATACTGCCATCCATCGCGTTTATTGGGAGAAAGATGCTGAGATTTCACACCTTTACGTCGCTTCTTTTTGTAATGCCCTTGTTGATGTTATTCTTGTGGACTCGCGACCGAGATTAGAAGGCCAAATTTAGAGAAAACTGTGCTACCGATATGTTGCCACCGGTTGATGGAACATTTTCTAGGCTGTGGATGCCAGAGGGCACTAATAAAGTCTTTATTAGTTACCAGTTTTGGGTTGAATGTGTGTGGAAAGTTGTGGAAGATTGTGGCAAAAGGGAAACATGTGGGTGGATTAAGTATTCCTAGTGTGCTTGTTCGAAAGCATAAAATAAAAGTTGAAGGTGCCATACTCGCTGGTGTCGACATCAATTTGTTACACTTGTTTCAATTTGTTGTTGTTGATTAAATTTGCGTTGGTTTTTCTTGTACGCTATCCATGCTTCTAGACATGGATCTAATCCTACAGAATAGATGCTCGATACATTGAATACGATTACGGATTGGTTATTGCCATTTATAGAATGCTGCATTAAAAGTCTCGACGAACGTAATTGTTGAGTCGTATCTTACACGGGACATGCGTCCCTTACCTCCGCCAGTTGCTTAAAGTACTTCCTGTAACTCATAAAGTAATTTAGCTGCAAACGACATACAACTAGTTTTACGCTTGCTTGGATGAGCTTAATTAGGTGCTTGTGGTTCTGAGCAAAGAAATGTTTAATTAGTTACTTTGAGGCGAAATTTTTTGAGGAATACGAATGTACTGTCAGTTCTTATGCATCAGACTGATCCATTGTTAGTAATGTTCTTTTCATTTAACAGCAAATTTCACGGATTAAATTTAAATAAAATAACAAAATAAAAACACTAAGATGATTAACACTTATGATCTATCTACCATTTCATAGTCTATAAGTCTATATTGCGTATATTTTTTGTTGAGATAAACCTTCCGAAAAATGTAGAACGTACGTACGTACGTCATTTCACATTTAATTGGTTAAAGTAGTTCGATAAATTTGCTTTGGACCCCTACCTTCTTATGATTTTTATCAATACTGCACTTTCGTGATCTTCATCTTTCTGGGCCACGCTATTCAACGCTAGTATTATGGTTTCAGCTGGTTTCACTAACGACAATCGATTTCAATGTTGTTCTGTATGTTATACCTAATGTTGGAAGTTGGGCGCTGTATGGCACATCTGATGTGCCATACAACGCGGTACTTCCGACATTGGGTATGATGATGCTTCATCTTGTAAAGCATCATGCTGCCAAAAATGAGCATTGGTGGTTAATGTTTACCCCGTGCCTGGAATAGGGTCCCCGGGAGCTAAAGACGTTCCCTACCCTATATAGTACGCGAGTCAAACCGAAATGATTTCCTAAGGATGAATAGCAAGTTTTCAGTCGCCCGAAGTTTTAGTTAGGCTTTGTGCACAAATTACTTAACGCATGAAAGGGGGGGGGGAGGGGGGTTGAGCAACCGTTACTTATTGTGACATATGGGGGAGGGGGGCGTGGTTAAAATCGTTACGAAAAAAAAAATTAAAAGCGAATAACAAATTTGCATCAATTGAATTAGCAAGTAGAAAAGCCTGTTGAGGTGGTGGATTCATCCGTGCCTTGACCTACCCCGCAGTGGGATATTAGGCAATAGTAACGTCCTTGGTTCGAGAACTACTTTACCCATGCCCTTTCGCGTAAGTGTTCAATATTTCTATTCTATTTCCAACCTACCGTTCCCAGACGGGACTTTCAACACTTTCTCTTCATATCTTTCATTCTAGCAAACATTACTGTCCTTGCTGACTCATGGTGGTGAGCGATCGTCTCCTTCTACATCAAGTAGAAAAGAATTAATTTATACTAGTTGAAAAATATGTTTAAAAATTCAGGGAAAATGAAAGGTTTCAATCTATATTTTGAAAAAAAAAAATAGAAACTGAGCCAAAACTTGTTTTTTTTTGTATTATTAATGACGTTTGTCATGATTATCGCCATAGTTTTAAATTTTGGTTCTTTTCATGGCCAATCGCATGTGTTTCTTATAGGAGTAGCCATAATAGAAACACATTTATGGCCAAGTTGTGCATCTGAAATTTTAAGAAAAATGGATTAAGTCTATCTTTTGATTTCCGACCAAATTCTAAAGCTTCGATAAATGGAGACGTATACTGAAAATTAATTTTCGAAAATTAGCTTTCATTCGTTTCGTAAACATGGATTAGGCATATAGAACAAATGACTCGTAAATTATATGAAACATTCATATGGCTTGTCTTCTAACAAAACGCTATTATTACAACTTTTTTGTACAATGCACAACATTAATTTCGTGAAGAGCAGAATAACTCCTCGTGGTAACAAATTACTCGTAGCTTTTTGTATTGTTTTCGTAGAATGAACGAATGTTATCTTTGTGTCAAAAATTCTTTGTGCTTTTGACAGTTGCGCGTGTGGCTTTTGATACGAAGGAAGCTTCGTAGAAAGTTCAAATAAGCTTCGTTGCAGAAAACAACGAATAGATTTTTTAGTTCTACCTTCGATCGTAATATAAACGAAAATTAATTTTCAGTGTACTATTTAAATGTTATCTACTAAATTACATTTCATGACGATTTGCATCACCAATTGGCGCAATTTTCCATAAATCGTACATCTACACGCTGAAAAATATATTGATCTGTATAGATTCAACCAATTTTATTGTTGACTCACGGCTTACCCATAATATTTATTTATTCAAACAACACCGATTTGTTTTTTAAACCAACAACAATTTTGTTTTGTTTCTAAAAGCGCTGCAAAGTAGGTCAAAGGCACCTTTGCATTGATTCGACCAAACCGGTTGAATTGAAAAAAAAAAAATGTTTATTTTTATATATTAGAACCATTGGAATAATTAAAAAATTTGTTGATTTTTTTGTTGATTGTTGGGTCTACCAAATTATTTTGTTGAATCAGTAATGATTTCTGTTGGAAATATTAATTTAATAACAATATTGGATTCGATACAAAATTTTATTGTTTCAAATACAGAGGATAGGCAAAATGATTGAGATAGGAATATTTTGCCCAAATTCAATTCCTCATAACTTTTTGAAAAATTGTTGAATTTGGAAAAAACCGGCAGCATTCGACGGCAAATTTAGTTAAGATTCAGGAACATCCATGGTCACGAATACTGGTCACCAAACACCGGAGATGTTCCGGATTTTCAGAGGGCATGTCAAAAAGACATTTTATCTGCTGCTCGTATTTTTGTGTGGTATGAAGTTACATCGATGACCCCTATTTTCCTAGAAACTAGAACTCATTGAAAATTGAATGCCGGTTTGTGCTACTGTGCTTCCGTTTTCATCTTACGCTTTTTCCTGGTGATGTTTTTCCCTCCTTGTATTGGGCCATGATTCTGCAAACTGTTGCGAGAGATACTCCCACCAAATCGCTGGTTTCCGTAATCGATGCACCTGCTTCACGTGCACCGACTATGCGGCCACGCTGGAACTCGGATAACACGGACGACATTACGAACCGAACAACAGGAAGATGACTTTTTATACAACAACAAAGCTTCTGCACACCATCCCATGAGAACAAAAGAAGCAGACAAAACAATCCATAGTTCTGACCGTGACCACTGAATAGAAAGCGCACTCAAACTCATGCGAATTCTATAACGAAAAACATATGGCAACATGAAGCAACAAAAATACAAAAATGAAATTCCATCAATGTATTGGTTTTTTAAGATGATTACTCATTACATGAACAACTAGATAAAATTCATAAGGTTATTTATGAGCTTATTAAAGGTCGTCCACCAATGACGTAGCATTTTAGGGGAGAGGGAGGGGGTCTCGTGGATTTGTGACAATATGCTACGAGGCGGAGGGGACACTAATAAAAATTGAACATGGCACCATTCACTTTCACTTTTTTTAAACACTATTTTAAAAAAAACTTTTTTGAGCGTATAAGTAGAACGATTGTGATTGGAAAACTAGGAGAATTTAAAATTAACACTTCATTTGATCACTTTTTAAAAAATAAAAAATAAAACCTTGAAACACTTTTTCAAATTTTCGCTAGTAAACGCGAGCATATTCCTTTTAATTCTACAATAGAATCTAAAATAAATAAAAATTCCATCTGTAAACCTAAAGTTAAGACAATATAGTAGCTATAAGACAACAAATTGATTCAAACATATTTTACAATACCTGGAATATCCATGGATGATCTGAAATTATATAGCATATGAAGAATAGTAAACCAAAAATTTCGAAGTGCTGTTCCGTTTCCTTGAATCACAAAAACTTTTTGTAGTGAGTCTCACAGGTACTATAGCAATTTGTATCAAATGAATTTAAATGCAATAATTCCATATCCTTTAATACCATAACATAAAATAAAAATTTGACGTTATAATGTAAAATAAAAATACGAGCAAGCCAGTAAACTATAGTAGAATATATAATCATAACTTAGCTGGTCATCGAAAGATTTCCGCTGATGCAGCTTCGATAAAATTAATATCTATTAAGAATTTGTTTTAACAGTTATAGCCAAATAACATAATAAGCATAAGTATAATATATATATCTGTTATCCACTGGTTTGTAACTGAAAAAAAGATTAGATATGTAATAATAGTCTTGGAAAAGCTGAAAACAGCAAATAAATTTTATATAAGCATGAATAATGCCAAAAACGTAGATTAAGTAAACCCAGATAAAAAAAAGTCCGATAACTCTTATTGGTCTGGATCTATAAATGATAATGGGAAACAGGAAAGCAATGAATATAAATTATACAGTTTTGGTGAATAAGGGAAATGCTATTTTGAGTAGAATTTGTCGTACATAATGCTTCTTACATTTTTTTTCAGTGAAAATGGCATAGAATATAGATAATATAGCGAAGTGATGTTATAGTATAAAATGATAATACCAACTTTAATTGTATTCACATATCTACAGATTGTGATCCTGCTGCAATTGTGGACTGGCCCGCTCATGCACTACTAACCCTAGATAAATTATCATATCCACCGAAATAACAAAATATATTTTAAATTATTTTAAAATACTAAGGAGTTCCTTGGATGACCTGAAATTACAAAGAATAGTATATCTACAATATCGATGTGCTGCTGCTATAGTGGAAAAAATAATTGATGTGATATAACCACAATGGAACTGACTCTTAGCTTTGGGTTCTGGAATCCCTACTGAGCCCTTGCGGCACGTCAAGCCGGCCAGTTCAGCGCAAGGGTTTTTTATGAAATTCTAAATAATGTACCTAAAATAATGATATGCAGCTGTTTGCCTCTGAAATTGCAAAAAATTCTAAGGTCTGTTTTTGTTTGTTGGAAAAAAAAAAATTTGTTGATATAATAAAAGAAAATTGATTACCTGACAGTTTAGCAAAATTAAAAATTTAAAATTTATCTAACAATAAGGCGAAATAAATTTAATATAAGTATGAATAATGCCAAATAAGGAAACTTAATAAATTAACTTGATCTCTAAATGATTCTCTATGCCTGCACTAGGAAATTAATGATTAGCAAATATGAATGATATTTATAACAAAAAAATTTGTCTTCTCATTTCTCGATAACGCCAGTTTAATTTTAGATTGAAAAGGTTCATCAAAATTTCATAAGAAGCTGCTTATAATTTAGTTAAATTAGGTTAAGCGAACATTGTAGGTTTCATAAATTATTAATAAACAAAAGTGCATTGAATGATCTAGACCTTTTTCAATTGAGCTGCTTGAGCCACATAGCCTTTTATTGAAATTTCAAGTAACTAAACAAATGATAACGCATTTCAGTTTACCGTTTAGATTGATGCAATTCGATTGTAAGAAATTTAGCATTTGTTTTATGCTCAATTTTCAGTCTGTTCAACATCGAGTTGCAGACGGCGTAGAAGTGTTTATTGCATAGATACTGCTTAGTGTGTTAAAATTTTACAAACTAATGATTTCTCATACAGTAGAAAATCTGCTGCACTACCATGAAGTAGCGAGATATGATATATTAAACAAAAAGGTAAGCAAGTTGTGTTAAAAATTGTGTCAACAGAAATTTGAGAATGAGGTTTTCATTATCTTTGGGGGAATTAAGTCAACACATGGAAAATTAAGAAAATATGGCAATTATATTGTACGATTTAACCATAAACATATGAAAAATATTTTATAACAGGTTAAAAAACTTTCTTCAACCTTTCAAAATATAACCTTTTTTTAATTGAAAACATGCATAAAATCCCTAAATTATTGTTAATGTGCCATGAATAAATGGTTATTTATTAATAAATTGTTGAATAATGAGTCGATAACTTGTTAAAGAATTTATCGCAAATGAATTTTCTACACTCTGATTCTACACAAATGATTTTTCTACACCTTAAGAAATACAGTGCCACCATAAATTTTGCCTGCATTTCACCAGTTTTTGGAAATATCTTTATTTGTTTTGTTTAGATCCACAAAGATTGGAAAATTGATCCAAAACCGCGTCACTACTCAGATTTGGTGGCGTGCGTTCCTTTTCATACCCGGTTAAAAACTAACCGCAAACGAAGGATCAAATTGATCTTAAAAGGCTTTATGGAAGATTGAGGATTGGAACTGACAATAGAACTAACAATAATCAAACTGTGCGTGGTCAATCAAGGTCATGATGATATTCTCATACCGCTGCTTGAGCTTAATTGACAAGAGGGATGTTATTTTGAAGAAAACGATTATGTGACTTCGGTAAAGTTGTTGCAAAACAATATCCAATTATGTCAAAGAGGAACAGTTTGAATCGCTGTACTTCAATACTTCCAAATACCTGGTATGATCTACGTTGATTCTCATTACGAAATTTTTAAGAGACTTTCGCAAAAAATCTTGATAAAGGAGATACCCATCCGCCATTCAAAAAGTTAAATATGACTTGCAATTCTTCTGCTATCAATTTATTAATGAACGAGAAACTTCCATAAGAGAAAAAAAATGGAAATAGATAGAACATTTTGAATTTTTTCTAGCATTCAGCCTTGATTCTCACTCGAAGCGAGGTGACACTAGTTTACAAAGTTCAAAGGTAATCAGTGCACTCTTCCAAATGAAGTTCAAATATCGACAATTTGTTGGCTCTTCCAATGCGAAAATTCATTCCGTTCATCCTTTTCAACACGCTGATCAAATATTCAAAATCACGTCGCAAAACGGCACTCCATTCAGTCTGAGCCCGTATACTCCATTCAGCTTAGAAAAACTATCATCGATAGTTCAAAGCCCATTATATCCCTGTTTCAAAGTACCAAAAGTTCAAATATTGACTGTAGAGTGGCAAACTGTTACAGTGAACTTCTGCCGTACTTGACCCAGATCTTTTTTTTTCTGTAGCTCGTAATTCCTTCTATACCTATGCGACTACAATATAGCAGCCGGTGCTACTTGCCATGCCGATGAGCCTTCGTTCTGACCCGTTTCGCTTTCAAATCACGCTTTAATCCATGCGGAAAATTTGACTCCACAACCGACCGGTGTGCATCCCGACCAGACTGCTCGCTACCGACACCATCCAGGCAGCCAATGCTGGCAAGAATTTTCATTCCATTTCGAAGCAAAGGTCGTTGCAAGGAAACAAGCGAGAGGTGGCTACCAAAATGTAAAAAGAATTCTCTAGGAGTAACTTTTTCAAATAAAAACCTTTCATGTTTAGCAATATATGCTTAATCCCTGGCTACGGCGTATGCGACAGTAGACAATTGGTTAGAGCAACTGGCAACAACCAACCCCTAGATGCTGACTTGTGGCGAAGGACGCGAGCATACACGAAAATCGATTACGATTGACCGACCGCACACAAAGAGCCACACCGCAGCAGGGCAGAGGCAGTAAAACGCGAAAAACCGGTTCATGGAAAATTCTAACAAAATTTTCTGCTCTAGATTTTCTCAACCTGTCAAATATGTACCATGAAACTGAGTAGCAATGAGCGCTAGGTATCAACCTGCGAAAAAAAGAGAGAGAGAGAGTGAGCACGAGGCAACGAGAATCGATGAAGCGTGCAGCAGTTGAACGACATGATCGAGGAACGACGGCGGCGCTTGTGGCATAATCTGGGAATATCAAAGAGCATCAACAGCAGCTACCTACATACATCGACTTCGGCTAGCATCATGGCACACGACCCGAACGTAAGCCGAAGTTGATCTACGCGTGCCACGAGCTCACCAACACCATTACCTACGCTGTGAGCCAGAGCATAGAGCATAAGAAAATCATAACCTGCTACTACATGGCGAGAGAGATCAGAGTATCAATGATTGCCAACCATCATCAACCTGCCCTCTCGAGAAGTGGGGTGTCAATGACTAAAGAAAGTGTGCACAAAAGAAAGAAACATCAAAAACAAACTCCAATACGCTTGCCAGTCCGTTTGTGGATATATCAGGCTTTTAGAGCTTCGCCTGTATTTGATGGTGTGTCTGTAGTAGAGAATTCATCCAATGAACACGATGCTCCGAAAACCGGTTCGTGTGTCGCATCACATAAAAGACGTCGATGTGCCAAATCGTGGTTCGCTGCTTGAGGTGTATTGTGAATTTGCATAGTCTAACGGAAATTCCTTGCCAGCTCAGTCAAGTTTTGGAGTAAAAAAAAACTTGAAATGTTAACTTATGGAGCTGCTCCTTGTGACATTTAGCTTGCTAAAAGTGACAACCGCTAACGTAACTAATTGCATGGATTATTTAAGTGAAATATTCGTGTTTTGTTTTGAAGTGCATTTCGCAGGTGTGTAATCACTGATCAACGATATGATGTACTTTTATACATATGACACACCCTTTTATTCGGCATAATAACACGCCTGCTTTTATGCCTGGAGTCGGCAGTATTTATTAAAACAACGATTATTCAAATTAGCATGATGTTGACACTTGCATATGCGGAAGTATGAACTGCTTATCATGTTTTTATACATGGTTTAGTCATAAGGGTTTTTGAATGCCGTTAGGACGGGTCTCCTGTTCAACGGGGAAGCAGGATTTTGGTTCAAAGGATGCAGATGTGTGGTTAGCAAAGCAGGGATGCCAGATATTTTTGAATATATTTGTATTTGTCTGTACTAAGGATTAAGGCAAATATGTGGTTAAACAATTTATGTAGAATGGAGAGGGTGGTTGGAATGGTACCTGTAAACTCTTATTCTAATAGTAAAGATTGTACTCGAAAAAGACGGCATAACGGAATAGTCAAAAAAGCTCACCAAAACTTAATTTTTAGTCACATATTTTTGAAACTCTCAGAGAATAAATAAACACATTTTAACTATGCTTTTGCATAACTGGTTTGTTCAACCTCATCTCCAAGGCTAAATACCCGCACCTTAGACTTAACACTCCCCATCAAATCCTGCGAAACACTTGCGCCACTGTTTTTTTAATTCTTTGTCGTTTTTGAAGAACTTCCCTGTTCTCCGGAAGTAGCCCTACATAATCGCCCAGAATGTTTCTGTTGGGCGAAGATTTGGCGTGTGAGGCGGATTTGCCTTCTTCGGCACATAAACAACGTCATTGGCTTCGTACCACTCAACATCGGTTTCACGTAATTGCACGATGCCAGATCCGACCAAAACAGAGTGACACTTTTGTGGAACCGGGTGAAGGGCAGCAGGCGCTTCTGGAGGCATTCTTCTTCGGCAGCATAATTAATCATCAATTAAAAGAAAGATTTGAGCAATAAAAAATGAAAAAAGTGCCACTAAATTATTAAGGCCTGTGCCAACAAATAATGTGTGATTAGCATTAAAAAATTAGGAATGAGCAATAAAAGATGAGAAAAGATCTTCGGATAATCTAATTGTGAGCGGTAAATCTGTCAAATAAAGCAACAGCTATTAATATATGTGCAATTAAATATGACTTAATTTCCGCCAAATGATGTAATTTGAGCACTAAACTGCTCGCATATGTCTTTGAATTTTATTGGATTTTCCCATAAAAATAGTAAAACGAGCAATAAATAACTGAATAACCACAATAAAAAAAACTCAAATGTCCTGAGTAGTAGATACAGCAACCCATCTTTAAATTAAAAAATAATTTGATATCGTGAAAAATTTCCCATTAAATAATCAAAAACATCATTTAAAAACTGAATAGGTTCCAGAGAGCAGAAAACAAATTCATGCATACAATTGGAAATGAGCCATAAAAAGTTATGATGTGTTTCAGGACAAATTAAATATTTCCATATGGAAGTGATTAAATGAGCAATGAATATTCAATAATGTGCAATAGACAATGATATTATTTTAAATAGACTAATGAACGTATACATTCCAAATAAAAGTTGTTGAGCTTTTTCAACTGATATTTTTATCAAATGATATGTTGAGCTTACCAATAACCATAAGACTGTCGCTTGTATTGAAAAAAAAAATATTGTCGGTAAGGATCATTTAATATAGTCACTACTTATAAATACGGTTAAAAAATGTATCCATGCCAAGGAAAAGTACAAAACTCAACCTGTGATATTTTTGAAATGGTCATCAAACCCTTATCAATGTCCAGGCGCACAAATCAAAATAGTAATCGGAAATAAAAAATATTTGGGCAATTTTATGATATAAAGCAATACTTTTGGTAACAACGCAGGTAAATTCTTATTATTTACGAACATGATTCGTCATTCTAACGTCCTTGTACTTGATCCACTCATCCACCACACCGCGATTACACACAATCGGAAACCTGTCAACTTCGGAAACTTCGCAACTTACGTTTATATTGAGCGGTTCCCGATGCAATCTCTGAGCAACGACAATTAGCCCTTTCGGATGATCGAAGGTGCGGTCGGTTTAACCAAGTTTTTTTTTCAGAATGACGATTACGCGTTTGTAAACCTCAAGTATGCTCAGGAACAGACAGATGCTGGTATTTCTGGACGTTGTCTCCATGATAAGGACTTCCAGTTTTAACTGATTAACTTCTTGGGAAGTTATGAGGGGGTTATTCTTACAAACATTATATATCAAGGGATTTCCAGTGGATTATCAATGGCTACCAAAAAGGAGTTAACAAGATCCTTTGCTTTTTCAAAGTCAGATAGCTTCAGTTTATCATACATTTGAGAATATTCGAAAAACATCTGATTCCAATTCATCATCCAATTTCCAAGAATCAGCATTGAATCTTATTCTTATGACCCTGTATACGTTTTTCGTTGTAGCGGCTTTTTTCTTCCTAATATTTATGCTCCTTCAAATTAACAAAACTCCAGTTATGACAACTTATTTAAGTTCAAAGAGGCTCCTTACAACGTTTGTAATGCACCGCAACTGTGAAATCGTTAAATGTTGGAAAAATAACCTACTAACTAATTAAAGTTGATATGTCCTCATTTACAGACTGTCCGATATAGCATACATTTTTTCAATTCTATTTTTATATTTATCTGAACGATTTGACCTAATCATTTGGCCAGTTATATGTTATTTTTCCATTAGTTCATTGCGCAATTTGAATTTAGAAATGTCCTTTGCTTTGATTAATTAGAAAAATGATGTTTCATCGCAAATTTGGTGAGAATTTACAGTCGTTGTTACCAATCTTCTTTGAAAAATGCAAGCCATGCAAATGAGTAGTTTTTTTCCAGTACTGCTTTATATTAAAAAATTGCCCATATTCTAAATTTTCGATTGCTGTTGTGATTTGTGCACCTGAACATTGATAAGGGTTTGAAGACCATTTCAAAATTATCACAGGTTAATTTTTGTAGAGTTGAAGAAGCTCAACAACTCTTATTTGGAATGTATACGTTCATTAGTCCATTTAAAAAAATATCATTGTCTTTTGCACATTATTGAATATTCATTGCTCATTTAATCACTTCCATATGGAAATATTTAATTTGTCCTGAAACACATCATAACTTTTTATGGCTCATTTCCAATTGTTTGCATGAATTTGTTTTCTGCTCTCTGGAACCTATTCATTTTTTAAATGATGTTTTTGATTATTTAATGGGAAATTTTTCACGATATCAAATTATTTTTTAATTTAAAGATGGGTTGCTGTATCTACTACTCAGGACATTTGAGTTTTTTTTATTGTGGTTATTCAGTTATTTATTGCTCGTTTTACTATTTTTATGGGAAAATCCAATAAAATTCAAAGACATATGCGAGCAGTTTAGTGCTCAAATTACATCATTTGGCGGAAATTAAGTCATATTTAATTGCACATATTTTAATAGCTGTTGCTTTATTTGACAGATTTACCGCTCACAATTAGATTATCCGAAGATCTTTTCTCATCTTTTATTGCTCATTCCTAATTTTTTAATGCTAATCACACATTATTTGTTGGCACAGGCCTTAATAATTTAGTGGCACTTTTTTCATTTTTTGGTGCTTTGTCTGAATTAATAAGTGCAGGTAAATATTTTAGTCATTCTTCTTCATATACTTGGCCGTTAATGGTGCCGGTCGTTATGTACGGCTTGCTGAATTTTCCGCACTAAGAGATTGTCTTCCACACCATGTACTTCTTAGCTAATTTATCGACCTTCTTCTGTCGAACATTCAGGCGGGATTTGCCGACGAAAAACTCCAGGCCGGGAATCTAATTGGCGTCCTGTAAATCTCGTTGTCCATTACTTCGTCCATGCATTTTGGATGCACCAATCAAACACGGTACAGCTTCCTGGCGCGGAATTTGACCACCGTATTCTGTTTATTCGGTTAGGCCCTTGATTGCCTTATAGACACGAAGTCTGGCCAGCTTCATTGTCTGCTGGACGAACAAGACGGAAGAATTTATCTTTTTGGTCATGTTCTGAATCGAATGGTTTGGATTGTGCTTGAACTAATCGCTCACCTTTCTTGCGGTTTCCAACTGTTTTGCGATCCACCTGTGGGACCGGCCTGGATCTTCCCCGACATGACAGATTGTAATGAAATTTTGCACAGATAAACAATGCAATTTATTTTTACCCCATCAATTTTACTCATGCAATCAAAAGTGTTGCATTTTATTTTATTAACGTAGGACTACGTTTTTCTTTTCTATACCGGGCGCCGTTTCAAAATTTTGAAAAATGAGAGCGTTACGCAAAAGTGAAAGGTTTTTGAACGCTTATAACTCTCGTTCGACTAAACAGAATGACTTCATTCTTACACCATTTGATCAAAAAGACTCACAATTTTTTTGCATTGAAATTTGAATGAAGTTCAATTAGTATAAGTAGTTCAATTTTTCATTTGAAAATGACCTTCTTTTGCTCTCATACAAATTTGCATATCAACAAGTTGAAAAATGTGTTTCCCCTAGCAAGGTCATAGGAAACGAGTAACAAACGTCTTCTTCTTCTTGAAATTAACTTTTCCCCGTCCCACAAAAATTTCTGAACGCACAGAGCTATTGGTCTAAAATGACATCATATTTGCGCTACGCTCTGATTGGTTCGTACTTCCGCATTAACCTTGCCAGCACTTGCGAAACATGTGGAAACGACCAACGAATCAGTTCACGCTGTGCATCCGTATGCTACAGACGTGTCCGGCGAGTACGCCGATGGAAAACGCCGCCAGAAGACCAGAATCATCCCACGTCACCTGCAGATGGCCAGCCACAACTATGAGGAGGTGAACGAAAAAAGAAGGGAAATCGCAAACTATTTCCCCCACGTCAATTTAATCCGTCCTTTCAGGACGACCAGCTTACTAACTAAAGAGTTTGGTTAAAGTTTTCTCTTGTGCTGTTTGTAATTAAGTTACCGTGTTACGGCTGAACATTGCATTCATTAAACGCCGCGTGCCGGAGTATATCACAAAGAACTAACGAACGAAATTGACGAATCCAGGTTGAAAAAAGAAGAAGACACCGAGTGGTGATAAATCTGACAGCTCTCAAGTTAAGTATAGGACGAACATTTTAAAATGTTTCTCAAAAATTCAAATAAAATTCTAATTGAAAGCGGTTTGTTGTATAGTGGAAGAAAAATCCAGAACTGTACAATAGGGGATATGATGATTTTTCTTTCATCATATAACAAACCGCTTTCAATTAGAATTTCATTTGAATTATTTAGAAGCACTTTAACATGTTTGTCCTATACCTTAACATGAGAGCTGTCAGATTTATCACCACTCGGTGTCATCTTCTTTTTTCAACCAGGATTTCTCAGTTCTAGAAGGGATATTTTGAGCCGGAGCTGTGACACGTCAGAGACCGACCATGTGGTTGAGTTCGTCATAGTTCCTTGTTGTGCATACCGGATTAGTTGCTGTCAGTTGCAAGCAGATAAGTCATATTTCTGTTAAGAAAATCATCCGTCTAGCGTGCACTAATTAAAACTAATTATTGTGGCACAATGACTAAAGTTCGTCCCCTTTGATGCAATTTGTATCACACTGCCTTCGTTGGTTCCGCCTTCTTTTGAGCAATAGCATCCGACGCTATAACATACCAGCTCTTTGTAGAATTTTGATTCAGTCTTACAACTATCGGCAATAAAAGACTTTGAATCCCCAAACAGACCACAATCATCTGCAGCAAGGGTTTGGAAAAAGAAAACGTATAGCACCTCATCTTCCGGGTGCTGAAGCATTTTAACCCGATTCGGTCGTTTCCTCCAAAGCGATAAGCATTATGAACAGCTTCACAAATGACATTTCCGAGCGGATTGAAAGCGTAGCTGCCCGACTGACTTAAATCAATTGGCGGATAGCCCTGACGTCTCTGGAAATTCAAACCGCCTTTCGATCATGCTGCCGAAATACGAGGTTTCACGAGGTTAAACAGTTACATGACGAAATGAGGTGGTGGCCGTAGCTGTACCCTTGAACCCAAAGTGGCCCTTTTCAGGGCCATAAAAACAACTGGAAATGAAAGTTGACATGTCTTTGGGAGTGTTGGGGGCATGGTTTTGGGTTGTTTGAATGCGAAAAAATCTTTCGTGT
This sequence comes from Aedes japonicus, assembly GCA_034211315.2. Classification (NCBI taxonomy): domain Eukaryota; kingdom Metazoa; phylum Arthropoda; class Insecta; order Diptera; family Culicidae; genus Aedes; species Aedes japonicus. The sequence continues at coordinate 181,810 of JASCZW010005274.1, read as the reverse complement.
GCCGAAGCCGTAATATATTCGATATTAGCAGTGTTGTACACAATAGGCCTAGTAGAAACTGTATGCAATTGGAGGTGAACGAAATAGGCCTCTTGGGTAAAAGTTTCCCAAATGACCAATAACTCATTCGCACTACAAGGTATATTACGTGATTTAGAGCATCTTGATATCAAATGTCATACATTTGTAGTGAAAGCAAGATGTATGAATGTAGATACCAAGACAGGCTATATCAATAAAGGTTGAAGTGCGAAATGTTTAGTGTATGGGTATTAGATTTGGAAGGAAACCAATTTCGGGCACTCTTTAAACATTCAAGCGATCTAGATTGCACATTGCTTCGTAGTCCTACGTCAACTTTGCGTACAACCCCATTGGGCTGTCCCTTCTAGTTTTTTTTTCAATTACAATCTTTATATAAGTTTTAAAAGCCTTCGAATATCGACTCTTTCTGTAAATTTCTTATGCTCTACGATTTTCCCTTTTGACAGAATGCTATGCAAATTCATATCATTCTTGAGAACCTTCAAATGTTGTAGTAATTCACTGGGATCCTTAAATGATTTTTGACATACCTATGTACTGAAGTGTTTTATTATTTTTATTGTCTAAAGAGTATCGAATACTCAAACAATTTTAAAAACTTTTGACGAAACCATTCTTCTCTTAAGTTCAACTAAATTTTTCATAGCCTTTCGTTTCTAACCTTTGTCCTTGAATTACTTTTCGAAACTTTCTAAATAATCTAAAGTTATCCTTAACTCAACTATGGTGCATTCCATCTGATAAATAGGCTTGAAGTGTCAAAATATAATTTTACTTCGTTTTAATATACTTTTTGATGCACAGAATAAACTTTCTAGCAGATGTTGAAATGTCTTTGGTAGCTTTTCAAAATCCTGATTTGCAAGAAAATTATCCTTGTTTTTGATAAACTTGTCGCTTCATTTTATATTAGGCATTAGTTTTATTAATTTGATCTTATCAACATGAAACTACAGTTCGGCTATATCTAAAAATCCTTAGTTACCTGTAGGAATAATGTATCTTTATGTTAAACAAGAGTCGTGTACTAATACCAGTCGAGTTATTAGCAAACGACATTGAAGAAGTCTGTACATTGTAGACGAAATACGCGTATCTGTCAAGAGAAGCATAAAGATAGTTGAAATTCAATAGAATATGCTAATTTTGCTTCTCATTTCTAATAACAATTAAAGTTTTATTCCAGCCGTATAGAACTTCTCCCGGCTTTGTTGATAAAACTACGTTCAAAACTGTTTTGTCCACCTCCTCTATGCATCTTTAAAGCCGAAATGTGTACAAAGTGGCCCACTTTATGGATGGTTGTGAAAACATATTAATAAAACCTTCATAAGAACCTGAAGATTTTGAAAATGTTATGACCACTGGAGAACCTTCATAAAACCTATTGACTGCCATCACAACCAGCTGTCAAACTTCACGGTAATATCTTGGTTGGTTTTTGTTGTTCTGCTTTGTTCGATTGTCTGCTCTTCTGATTCATTGAGAAGTAAATAATATTTAAGTTCTATTGTTGCGTATTATTTTGTTTGATAGCAAAATAACTAAAACAAATTATTTTGTTTTTATAGCGCATCATGCTCCAAATCAAAGGCAAAATTAATTTAATTGCAAATATTGGCACGATAAGACCCGAAAACAAATGCGCCTCCGAAATTATGCGAGTTCACGTCAACAAAAACAAAATTGAAACAAGTATATTCGATAAATTAATCATGAATTTTCTGAAAATTTATGGAATTCGATAAGGTTATCTAAAAGAATGCCAATATTTTTCTCTGATCTACAGTTCATTTGCATAACATTTAAAATTTGGTATATTTTCACATTTCGGTGATTTCTTATATTTCAATATGGCGCTTGGAAGAAATCACAGTTTTGCCAAAAAGCCAATTTATCTTCGCAATGGCTACTATAAAACAATTTGATCATTTGGTGACTTCCATCAATACCATTTTCATGGATTTACTGGAGTCCAAATAGGTTTAAAATGCTTTTTCGACTGACTATGATAAGATAATATTAATGAGTCCAAAGGTGGCATTTCAAAACGGCATTTTACGAGTTCATAGAGTCACAATAAAACCTTTGATAGGAGTAAAAGGTATTTTAGAAGACAAAGTTTAAAAATCGTTGTGAAGAAGCTGTGTAGGACTAAAATTTGAAACCTATTGGAAGCTCTTGCTGCAGTAATAAAATCAAATTGATTTCTAGTGGCTTTCATAAAGCATCATGACTTAATAAAGCCGGATGGTTTTGGCAATGTTACTCGGGTTATCTTTTAAGATGTTTAATAACTCATTGAGATACTTTTCATATATTTTGAACAATTAAAAACACATTTAAAGACGCATAAAAAAATACCAACAAACAAAATATGCCTGTTTCTTATGGAGATCCATCCTTTCAAGCTTCATATGGAAAATGACGCGAATGAGTTTTCTTTCTTCTCATTGGTGGATATCAATCTCTGCTTAGATTTGTAGCTGTATCGTAATATCGTTATTAAGGAGTGTATCGAAAAAAAGCTATCCACAAACTTTATTTCAAATTATGTTGAAAACCGATATTTTATTCATACAAAAAATTGATCCTTATTGTACGAGGTTAAACTTGAACATAATGAAGACCGGATGAAATTTAAGTTATTCCTTCACGAATTTTCAAACTTTGGATCGAATGCTCTTCATCAAGTTCCGGACAAGTGTTGCATCGCATTTTTTGGACGCATGAGCACAAATTTTTTTGAACTCCTGCATGTTCCCAGCTGCCTTACCAGACCCTCTTCACGATTGTCCAGTAACGTTCGATGGGTCGAAGCTGAGGGCAATTTGGTGGATTGATATTTTTCTCAACGAAATCTATACCCTTTTCCAGAAGCCAATTGAGAGTGGTTTTGGCATAGTGAGCCGACGCTAAATCCGGCCAAAACAGTGGAGGTGTACTATGCTTCTTATATAAAGGCAACAATCTCTTCTGGAGACACTCAGATCGATAGATTTCCGCATTTATAGTTCCGGTAGTGTTAAAAATGGTTGACTTCAAACCACAGGAACATATTGCTTGCCATACCAGTACCTTTCGACCGAATTTCTCCACTTGAACCGACCTGTCCGTATCGCTCACATCCCCCCCAACGACGGCAGTAAAATATTGTGGACCTGGAAGGCTTTTTGAGTCCTCCTTTACATAGGTCTCATCGTCCATCAAAACGCATGCATCCGGACGCTGCAAAAGACGCGAATACAATTTCCTCGCCCTTGTTGCTGCTCGCTTCTTCTGTTCTGCACTTTGTTTCGAGATTTTCTGCTTCTTGTAGGTCTTCAGGTGGTTTCGCCTCTTGATACGCTGGATCATTCCGACACTCGTTCCTTTTTTTTTGCCAAATCACGTATTGGCATTGATTTGTTCTTCATGATTAGAGATACCACTTTCTGCTCCAGTTTCGGGTTGGAAGAACCAGATTTTCTGCCTCTACCTGGTAGCTCTACCATCCAAAGAATAGTGTTCCCCAAACTTATCAATGATGGTTTTAACACTCGCATGATGAATTCCAAACCGCTTCGCCAATTTTCACATAGTAATACCCTTCTCACTGAGCCATGTGTCCAGAACCTTAATTTTCACTTCCTTTTCAATAGGCGTCATTTTGTAAACGCAGAATTTTAACCGCACAAACAAGTAAACAAAAGAAAGCTGACAGTCAAACGCACAGCATGCAGTATTCAGAGCATAAAGAACCATCACAAATACATGCGTACAACGCAAATGTATGTGGATAGCTTATATTCGATACACTCCTTATGTCTGTAATCTGAATGAGGTCTGTATGCATGATCGAATGCCATATGTGTATACCCGGCACCTGATTGGAAGTTTTGCTGGAACAATTCTTGATAAAACAACCAAAACAAAACTTCTGGCGCTTATAACATAAAGAAATTGATTTCTCATCATCGATCTTCTCTTTGAATTACAGTGGGATATTTGATGCAGCTTACGGAACGGTAACGGTCTGATACTTTGCTTATTTTTATTCTGTATTTACGTGGCTTACCTTAAACCTTAGGCTATTTTGTCACACCAGTGAGATGAACTGGACCCTGAAAATCGAACCCATCTACACGTAGACCGGAACCAACGACTTCGACTTTTCCTCTCAGCAATCCCAAAGGCGTTGATTAGAGCTGATAACAGACCGACTATAGACTGTTCCAAAAAGTATAATTACTCTTTATTTCTCAAATAAAAAAGAACATACTGTGACTTATAATTGATCAATTCTCAAACATTATAAATAACAATGTTTTCTTTTCATCTTCATTTAAATTTGATTGATTTTTCGAAGAATAGGCGAGTTCTCTAACTTTTCCCTTAACACTACTCATAAGTTTCTGCACAGTGCTTTCTCCTACCATTTTTACCACTTTTGGCCAATTTTTCTTAAATTTTTCAAGACTATCCGCTGGTTTCATGTGTTTTCTCACCTTCGCCTTGGTCAAAGCACGGGTTGTTTCGATAGGGCGTATCTCTGGGCAGTTAAGTGTATTCATCTGCTTTGGTACAAACACAACATTGTTCCTTTTGTACTACTCTAGTGCATATTTAGAGTAATGGTAGGAAGCAAAATCGGGCCAAATGATTGTAGGCTTGTTATGCTGTTTGATTAAGAGTAGTATCCTCTTTTGCAGACACTCATTTACGTAGATTTGACAAAGATATTTTCACTTTAACTTTTTTTTTAAACACTATTTAAAAAAAACTTTTTTGAGCGTATTAGTAGAACGATTGTGATTGGGAAACTAGGAGAATTTAAAATTTAACACTTCATTTGATCACTGTTTTGAGAAATTAAAAATTAACCCTATGAAACACTTTTTTAAATTTTCGCTAGTAATCGCGAGCAAATTCCTTTTAATTCCACTATGAGCTTATCTTTTGACAGATAGGCCTATTTCGTCTGCTACCTACAGACATCTTCAGTGCCGAGTGCTCGACTTGACGAGAGATATTTTTCCACATACGCATATAACCTGCCAAACCATTATCTTCATGCAAAATTTTTCGGTGTAAACGGCTTCACTGATCCAGAAACATTATTTTCCTTTGGCGAGGTATAAAACTGTGGTCCCGGCAGAGTTTTATAATCAAGTTTAATGTAGTTAGGTTTCATCGTCCATGATAACACAGCCCGATTTTTTTGGTCAGCAGTCTGTCGTACAGCTATAGAGCCCTCGGTTTCACAGATTCAACCTGTCTTGGTGCTTCGTTTTGGCTAATTCTGCTTCCGACGAGTCTGCAGGCCCATCCTCTCCTTGGCACGCATAACATTAGTCGCCAAAGTACTTAGGTTTTCCGCCACATCTTGGACTGATGCTGAAGGATGTCTCTTGAAACAGTCCCTTACCTTTCTGTCGATTGTCGGGTCAGCGGAACCGGGTTTTCTACCCCGTCTCGGAGAATCTACGAAAGAGCACTGTTGTTGATACTTTTGTAAAGCGGTTTGAACTGCTTCGACGCTAACACCTACTACCTTAGCCAGTTTTCTGATCCAAAGACCACTGATGTTGCACCGTTTGTGCACAAAACGTTTTCTTTGTTCGGGAAAAAAAACACACATTTTCATGAAGAGAGCATATTCGTCTCTTGCAGATTATCAAACATGGAAATCAGACGGAAGCTGTCGCATTTGAAATTGAGCAGATTTTTGATGTACAGGACCATCAAACGTTCCAGGGAAACTGGCACTGTTGTTCCTTAAACGAAACCAAGTAAGAAACGCAGCGTACGCACTCTCTCAGCGGTCATAGTTGTGAAGGAGTGAATTTGAAGGAATCCTGCAGCTTGAACTGAACTTCATAATGTTCTCAATGTTGACGGCATGAAGGTGCGTTTTTGTGACATCATACGCACATGGTTCCACGAGCACCTTCCTACGTTAAGACCACCTTGAAGCAATGCAGAACTGCGCAAATACAAAGCAGAAGTTGCTTCGGAACCAAAGCGCAGATAATAATCTGCGGGCTTTCAAATTCGAAAGTGACGCATATCGTCAGATGAATACAATTCTCTATAAGTCACATGTCATGCGCGTGCAATTGGGTTTGTGTAGAGATCTAAAGCATTTCTGGGACTTTGTGAATACTAAAAGGAAATGCTCTTCCATTCCGACTAACTTCCATTTTTGAACGTTTCTTCTAAAGTGGACGAATCATGTCTTCGCTAAGTATTTTGCGTCTGTTTTCTTTTCTGGTTCACATCTTCACTGGAAGCTGAAGCTGCTACATCCAGTTTACCTGTTGACGTTGTGGGATGGATATTGTTACAATCTCTTCGGATATGATCATCGCTGCTTACAGAAAATTTAAAGCTCATACTCGCCGGACGGTGAACCGGCCGTAATTGTTTGTCAGTGTGCTGCTACTTTGACAGGTAAAAGAATCTGTCAAAGTTGCAGCACACTGATAAACAATTACGGCCGGTCCACCATCAGGCGAGTATCAGCCATGTTTTTAACAAATCCGTTGAGTAAATTAAATTTCCCAAGCAATTTTGTATTTTTCCTGTATTCAAGAAAGGCGATAAATGACATGCGACGTAGAACAGAGGAATCACCAGTCTCTCCACTGGATCGAAGATGTTCGAAATAATCGTTAGCAACGCCATTCTTAGCTTTACCAAGACTAACATATTGGACTTCACAAGTACCTGTATTGCGCAGATCGAAGATAAATCTCAAGTAAGTGCTGTGTTCACGAGCTCGAAGGCAAACCTTCGACGTTTGCGATCACCGAATACTCCTGTGTAAGCTGTCCCGTCTAGGTTCTTCTGAGCGACCTATGTTGCGGTTGAAAAAAATCGTGTACTGCTCGATAAACTTGATTCAACGGTATCCTGCGCATTCAATAACAAATCAGGGGTTTTCCATGCAGTATCCTTGGGCCTTTTGCTGTTTCCGTTGATCTTTAACGACGTTGTACTCATGCTAGGGTCGAGTTTTGTTCTTGTATATGCTGACGATTTGAAAATTTCCCTGGCGATAAAGTCGTCTATTGAGGACTGTTTCCAGCTTTAAGAGCTGCTGGACATTTTTACTGAGTGGTGTAAGCTAAACAAACTGACTATAAGCATTGCCAAATGTATTATTATTACGATCCATCGATCAAAAAGCTTCTCCGATTACCGAGTAGATGAAAATGTCTTCAAGCGCGATGATCAGGTTAATGATTTAGGAGTTGTACTGGGCGCAAAATTTACCATTATTCAGCATATCTCCTCAGTGATTTCCAATGCTCTACGTCAATTGGGATTCATCACGAACATTTCTCGTGACTTCACCGGTTCTCACTGTATCAAAACATTCTACTGTGCACTGGAAAGACCGATACTTGAAAATGCTACATTAATATAGACTCCTTATCACCAGAGGAGATCAGGATTGAACGAGTTGAACGTAGATATATACGCAATGCGCTGAGAAGTCTACCCTGGCGTGATCTTCAAAATCTTCCTCCGTATCCTGAGTGATATCAGCTTCTAGGACATCTTTCGTTGCAAAACTTTCGAATGAATGACGGAATCGATGCTACTTCACTTTTTTACTGCCTTGACTTCCAAGCAATAGGAAGGCACACGAGATCTTAATTTTTGCTGCTTACCAGATTTCATTGGACTTCCTACGGGTCCTACGAGGCACTAACTTCTAAATCTTTTACAAGAAAATTAACTGCTTCAGGTATGGTACACGATTAACAGTATTAAACAAAAACCCATTCGTGTAGACCACAGTTAAATAAAAAATAATACCTAAATAGAGTATTACAAAACATAAACAAATTATCATGCCGTAGAACATGATATAATTAAAAAAAAAATGAAGTCGGAAAACAATTCCCTCCAATAGTTCTTTGCGTATAATTCCTTTGTACTCCATAATTCATGTAAATCGTAAATTTTTAGGGTCTTTGACTTTGTCAGTTAATATTGTAATATTTTGCCGATTGCTCTGAAATTACTCCAACTGATTCGAGATAAGCTGAGAGCAATTAAAATACTGAAGTTAGTAATTTTGAGTCAAGAAGATTGAACTTTTCTTTTGTCATAGCTTTTTTACGAACGAAGATGTTTATGAAGCGTAATGCTTATTAACTAAATTATAATGTTGGCAAAAGCGGATTGAACCTGTGGTGGTAACCTTTGTTCTTTGTCGTCTTCAAATCTTCAATGAGTAGTCATAGCCAGAATCGATTGGATTCGAATTCAACTTTTATTTTTTGCTCTCTCAATTCATTTAATCCCGCTGATTTGGTCCTCTCTTTATGGATATACACAAAGTCAGAAAAATTTCGGCTCCAAAGGTTCTATGTTCGGCAGACTCGGAGCGGAACAAAAAAAAACTCTAAAAAACTACCTGAGCTCATTAAAATAAAGTAGGACCGGTTTTTCTCGAATCTCTTGATCTTCTTCATCCTTTTCTATGCTTATTTCCATTCTCCCTTGTACCTGTGGTGGTATTTTTGTTTTCAGTTCGAGAAGCGATTCCCTTCACTCTCTTTCGGGTTGATTTCTGGTCGTAGCCCGGTGATGGGTAATGTTGGTGGCACACGAACCGAATGACTAACTGAACGTTCCTGATCATCATCGAATGAACGGCGGTGGTTCGCACTGCGTCAGGAGGAAGCCTTGGAGACGACGTCCACGCGAACGACGAGAGGCTCAAGAGATTATGTGGTAAGCACAATCAGCGACCGGGCCGCAAGCGTGGTCCATATACTGGATGGAGACGTGTGCAAAGTGTGGGGTGTTTTTCCCTCACTCGCCGGCGGGACAGGTTAAGACGAACGGTGCTAAGCGAAGAAGTCAAAATACTTGTAACGTAAATAAATTTATAAAGATATTCAGTTAAAACGTGGGACCAATCTGGAGATTTATTTCAAAAATTGATTTGATAAAACGGGTTGACACCAATCTTGATAACAATAAACTGAATATGCTACCATGTTTATTTCAAAACAAGTCTATTAATTTCATTTCTATCTACGCCTGAACTAATAAGTATAAAATTTATTCCTTTTTTCCGACTCTTTCAATAAAAAATATCCTCCGATCGACGCGTCGTCGTGCTTGCTGTTCGTCAGTAAGCAATACCTTCCGTTGACCTTATCTCACTATCTTCATCTTCGTCGGTCGATTGGTTGAGCTGGCTCGATGTGGATATACATGTACAAGAGCTGGGCATTGGGTCCAATTCTCCGGCACTATTTCTTCAAGACTTCCTCTCGATTATTCCCTTCATTCCCAACCCATCACCGTCCGTTTCATTCCATTCCCTTTGGCAGAGTCCTCACTTGGAACAGAAGAGTCGAATAACCACCACGACGCGAAGCGACAACGATAGACGGAGAACTCCAGCATCAGAATCGACACACCGCAGAGCACAAAAGTCGTAAAGTGTACTACTGCAGCAATTTCGATGATAAATTTATTACAACCAAATTGATCCATTGGAGCGAATGAACGAGAAAAAGAAGGAAGAAGAAAGAATTTCCTTTTACAGACCATTGATGGTATGATTTGTACAGCCAGAGGGAGCGGTTAAAAAGAGTGAACTAGGTAATTATATCCAAACAGAGAAGGAAAAATAAGTCTAATAACACCATCATCGCGTAACAAACAGGTAAGGATTGCGAACTGTATTAACTGGAGAAGGTCATAAATAATCCGTCAGCATCTAACGCCAGGGTCAGTTTCTCGACGGTGGTGGTAAATGTAATAATAACATCTCATAGACCAGCTCAGCACGGAGAGGAGTGGCAACAGGTCTTGTTTTTATTAGAATTACCTCAACAGATAGCAAAATAAGGGGGCTTTAAACAGGTCCATAAATTAGCAGAACTTTAAAGATATGTTATTTTTCCTTGATTTTAAATTCAAGAAACAGAAGATTCTGCATTTCTATGCACAACGTCATCGATTTTGTTTCACAAGTTAATTTGTTCAACTTCAATCAGATCAACTTTACAGAGCTAACTTTTCATGCATGAAAAATATAGCGCTAAGAAAATGTGTAGAATCGATTACCGAAGATCGGTTTTGGGAGTTACACTTTTTTTAAATACAAAGCATTTTCAATTTTTGAAAGAATTTTAAATAAGGAACACTTCACTTGTGCTCTTTTTAAAAATCAAAATCAAAAATTTAAACGCTTTTTAATTCACTTGTAAACAAGAGCAATAGAGTTTATCTTTTGACAGATTAGCCTAATTTGTTTGCGATAAAGTTTTTTAAGTGTCGAGTCAGATATTTATCTATGTTCTTGATTTATTTTCTGTACAGATATGCACATTGAAGTTATTTGACACCGAATTAAACCAACAGTAAGGATGCTGTTGGGGCCACTCACAAGTTTGGTGGTTTATTTCAATGGAATACAAGATACATCAAAACATCGTGTCTGAGGACCAATTTAAACCAACAGAGAGGATGCTCATGGGGCCACTCACTAGTGTGGGGGTTTATTTCAGTAGAATTTAAAAATACGCTAAAACATCAAATCCTCAACGGTCCCCTATGATTAAAACCAACAGTAAGGATGTTCTTAGGGTCATTCACAAGTGTGGGTGTTTTATTACAATGGAATCCAAAATGTATAAGAAGTTTAGTAGTACTGATAATTTGGTCAACCATTTCAACATTTGCGATCTACTTAATGTAGCTAAGGACATTATTTTTGAAAAGTACAATTCACGAATACAATTAAAGTGAAATAAAATCTTGAGCAAAAAATTTCTTTTGCAACATGGAACTAAATTGAAATCTGACAATTCTCCATCAAAAATCTATCTGAACGAAAATGTTAGGCATAAATCCGAACAAATTTGCAACTTATTTGAAACAATTTTCCAAGAAATATGTACCACGCCTTCGAAACCCTTCGGAGGCTGTCCCATCAAGCAGCGGACTCTGGTTAAATCTTAGGTGTCAGACTCGACCGCTCCTTATCGTCAACAGAAGTTAGTTAGAAGTTCAACGAAGTTAGAGCAAACTGCCGTCCACGATTGAACCTCCTCCGGACCGTCACCGGACGACACACAAACTGCAACCGTCCAACCAGAGATGCTGCAGCCATCGTCAACAGTAGAATCACCGACAAACCGACATGAATGGCAATAGAAAATGTCTTAATATTTCAGTTGAAATAATATTACTGACATCTATCTTCGTGTCCGCTGAAAACGTTTATTGAAGCCAGGAACACGCCTGGGAACTTGATGATACGGTTCATGTCTGAGCAATTGTGGACACATTTATTCAGTCTAGATAAAATGAGTCTATAGGTTATGACAGATGGGATAGCTGCACATTTGAATCGGTCGTTAAGGATTCTTGATCAATAGTGAAGCTTGAGACTCATGTTGGCTTGTCACATACGGCCTTCATTGTGGTAGAATCATATACGGCCTCGAGATAACCAGCCTCGCCAGACCGCTGGCCTCGGTATAAAATACAACCATTTTAATCACTTCAAGCATACTCCCATCAATCCCCGAGGTCACAGCTTGCGTGGAGGTTGGGGTGGCACTACGTTGCGTCCGCCATTTGCCGTCGAGTTGCCGGATACTTGCCAAAAACCACCGGGTCCAGCGATGGAGGGTTCCTTCTAGGGAATGCCAACTTACTCCTCCGTAATATTGCCAACCAGCTGCTCTGGTGTGCAGAGGTTCATTGGTGTGGAGTCAAGAGCTGGAACTAGCCTGCCTTAGTGATCGACGACAATCTCCGTATGGCCTTTAGGGCCGAAGCAAACCCGCAAACGATGCATACATCGTTTCGTGAGCTTGATGACTATCGATTTGCCGGACATCACCATTCAATGCACGACTGACTCTGTCGGAAGAGACTGGGTGTTCATCTGAATCACCGACCAGCACTTTACCCAGTCTCACAAGCCTTCAAAACAGTATTCCATTTTTTTCTGACAAAACTCTGGCTGTCTGACAGTGACCACTTCATCTGTTTGTTCAATTGCCAAACAATCCTTGGATGCAGACAATCATTCTGCAATCCCAACCATGAACAACAATCGCATGGATACCCGGTCACTGCGGCATCCATGGAAATTCCGAGGCTGATTGACTGGCCTCCATTGGCAGAACGGATGAATTATCTGAAGACGTGACCAAACACTGGCTTTCAGAAACAATATGGAACGCATTGAAGCAACAAATGGTCACACTGCCAGGACCTATTTATACGGAAAATAAAAGGTTCCATCCACCTACGGGAGGACCCACCTGACCATCGACAGCAGAAGACACTGTCACGCCTTTGTTCTGGATACACTAAAGCATCGTACAACATGTCCAGAAACACATCCCTCCACGTAACCCAACAAACATCGGTGTTGAATAAGAGCTTGTTCAAGCAAATTTGGAGAAGCTATTCAACTATATTCTTCTAGACCAGCTGAATAGCTTCTCCAAATTTGTTTGAACAAGCTCTAATTCAACACCGATGTTAGTTGGGAAGCTGCGCCTTATGTAACGCTCACCACTCAGTAAAATATGTCTTTTACCATTGCCCCTAGTACGAGGAACCACACCAGCACTTCGAAATCTAAGGACCATGTGAGACGTAGTCTTTTTTTTTTTTTTTTTAGACGGGATGGAAAATCTGTAACCAGACACCTGAAGAACTCAGGGTGTGGGGATGAGAGTGCCAACTCCTCGACCCACTAAAAACCCACCCGTGCCTTAAGCCCCGGCCCTCCCCGGAACCATTTCGGTATTACTTCGGGCTCTTGTGCTTATTCAGCACCCACTATGTCTAATTACTTAGGGCTTTAGTAGTTAGGTGGTCCCTGCGACCTGCCTTTGGTCGTTTCGCCATTTTTGTTGGAGATCGAGGACGATCTTGGAGGCTGTTACGCATACCGCGTCCCAGACGTCCCGGTCCTGACACATCCTCGGGACCAAATTGTCCGGAGTCGTGTCGTGACCGCCTTCGGCAAACATGCCTGATCTCGCGCCGTCGAAGCGAGGACATGCGAAGAACACATGTTCCGCAGTTTCCTCAACTCCTGCGCATTCGCTGCATGCGTAGGACTGTGCATACCCATATTTGTGCAGGTATTGTCTAAAACAGCCGTGACCAGACAATATCTGCGTTAAGTGGAAGTTCACCTCCCCGTGTCGCCTACCGACCCACACGGTTAATTCCGGGATTAGCCGGTGGGTCCACCGACCTTTGGTGGAGTTATTCCATTCCCTTTGCCACTAAACCATGGAAACGGCTCTAGTGGTCTTTCGAATACCTCTTGTTCCACGTTGTTCGAAGCACTCTACGTCCTCTTTTATGACCATGCCTATTGGCATCATCCCCGCTAGGACGCAGACTGCGTCGCTTGATACCGTTCGGTAAGCACTAACCACTCTTAGGCACATGAGCCTGTGCGTACTCTCTCTAGCTTACTTACGTAGCTCTTGGTACTCAAGGCGGTGATCCATGCCGGCCCGCCGTACCTAAGTATGGACAGGGCGACGCTGGCCAGGAGTTTACGCTTACTCCCTTGCACCGCCGAGCTATTCGAGATCATGCGGGATAATGCCGATATAGCCATAGAGGCTTTCTTGCAAGCGTAATCGACGTGACTGACAAAGGACAGCTTGTCGTCGATCATGACCCCAAGATACCTCAAGAATCTCTTCGATTCTACTGTGCAGTTACCTGCACTGATCGTCGCATGTTGCTCCGATTTCTTATTGTTCACCACCGTGCCTCAGTCTTATGGTGGGCTAGCTCCAAGTGCCTGAAGCTCATCCATCTCTCCACAATGCCAATGGAGTGTGAGGCCGTTAACTCAACCTCTTCGATGGATTCACCACATATCTCTAGGGTAATGTCGTCTGCGAACCCGACAATCTTTACCCCGCTCGGGAACTCAAGCCGCAGTACCCAGTACATCGTGTTCCATAGCACCGGACCCAGGATCGAACCTTGTGGGACGCCTGTGGTGATCTGTACACGTTTTTGGCGCAGGAACCTGTAGGCGCTGGAGCGAGTCAGCGATAGCCACCCAACTGGCACTATTGAAGACGTTTCTCACGTCAAGGGTGACCACTGCACAGTAGCGTACTCCTCGCCTCTTGCGCTGGATTGCCACCTCAGCCGTCTTGGTGACGGACAGGATGGCTTCCACCGTCGACTTCCCTTTGCGGAAGCCAAACTGATTATCCGACAGACCGCCTGTACCCTCCGTGTACGTTGTCAGTCTGTTGAGGATTACCCTCTCGAGCACCTTACCCACTGTATCCAACAGACATATAGGTCTATATGCCGATGGATCTCCTGGTGGCTTCCCTGTCTTTGGTAGCAACACAAGGTTCTGAATTTTCCAGGCGTCCGGGAAGACGCCTTCGTCCAGACACTTTTGCATCACCACCCTGAACATTCCGGGATCCAGCAAGATAGCCGTCTTGATGGCCAGGTTCGGGATACCATCAGGTCCCGGCGCTTTGTTCACCTTTAGCGACTTTGCTATCGCAATGAGTTCTTCATTCATCACCGTCGCCTCGTCGCCGGCCCCTGTTGTGCCGTTATCAATGCCCACGTGGTCACGGATGTTCGGCGGAGCCGTCCACCCTTCCGTCGCTATGACAGCGTAAAGGTCTGGGATACTGGAACGCTGGTCATGGGACAAATCTACGGTGGCGGGGGGCCATGGACTCGGGTCGTGGCTCGGAAGGAGTCCCCCAAAGATCACCTGCAGCAGCTCTGATGAACGCTCGGTTGGAGCCGCCGATCCTCTGGTTTTGGCCATTACTACCCGATAGGCGTCACCCCACGGGTTCGCATTGGCCCTCTGACACAGACCCTCGAAGCAGGCTCGCTTGCTGGCCTTTATCTCCCTCTTTAGTGCGGCCTTCGCGGCGACTAGCGCCCCTCTACGCTCGATTCTCTCGGCGTCTGACCGCGCTCTCTGCACCCTCCGTTTTGCGTGGAGGCATGTTCTTCGGAGGTCGGCGATCGACTCCGTCCACCAATACACCGGCGATCTTCCATTCCTCGGTTTGACTTCCCTCGGCATGGTCGCATCGCACGCTCGTGTAAGTGTCATAACGAGTCGTTCGCCGCAAGGTTCCTGGGTTTCGCTTAAATTCCGTTCCCTCTCAAGCGCCTCTTTAAAGGTCTCTACATCAAAGTAGGACGTCCTCCATCTGCGGGCGAATGGAGTGGATGCTCCTCCTTCCGCACGCTGCCTTGTATTGTGGACGATACAATATCGAACCGCCAAGTGGTCGCTATGGGTGTACCCATCATCCACCCTCCAATTGTTTATCAGCCCAGGACTGCTGAATGTTATATCGATAATCGATTCCGCTCCGTTTCTGTGGTAGGTACTCATGGTACCCACATTGGCTAGGTCTACGTTGAGCCTAGCCAAGGCCTCCAGAAGTATTTGGCCCCTAGGGTTGGTAAGGCGGCTTCCCCACTCGAGCGCCCAAGCGTTGAAGTACCCCGCTATAACCAACGGGGTCAGGCCAGTTAGCACCGTTGTCATCCGATCTAGGATATTGGTAAACTGTTCGATCGACCATCTTGGCGGTGCGTAGCAGCTGCAGAAGAACACTCCATTCACTTTTACAACTGCAAAGCCTTCGTTTGTGGTAGACACAACCTCCTGAACCGGGTACTTGCCCGTCGTCCATAATGCCGCCATATTAGCCCTGTCCGCAAACCAGTTCCCGTTGCCGGGTGGGATGCGGTATGGGTCGGAAATAATGGCGATATCCGATGCCGACTCGCTAACTGTCTGACACAGCAGTTGGTGGGCGACCTCACAGTGGTTCAGGTTTAGTTGGGTTACCTGCATTACTGTTGGCTCTTTGATATACCCTTAGCGGCCGGGCACTTGCCCCCCTCATGACGTACTTATCGTCCGGTTTCCCGGCGCACATCAAGCATTTGAGGGGACATTTGCAGTCCCGCGCCTTGTGGCTAGTGCTGCCACACCTTCTGCACATGTTGCTACGATCTGGGCCTTTGCATTCCCAGGACATGTGCCCGCTCTCTAGGCATCTGAAACATGCCTTCGGCGGCTGGTGTAGGCTTAGTGGGCATACGGACCATCCCACCTTCACCTTCGCCACCTTCAACGCCGCGTCCACGTCGACTGCCCCTACCCTCATGGTTGCAACTTGGGTCCCAAGTGGACCCTTCCTCAGACGAATGTCTGCCGCTTGTCGACCTTGCACTGCACTGTGGGACGAAACGCCAAAAACATGAACTTTTTACAATAACTCGTAAAAACGTGTTCTTAACATTTTGGTGTTTTGAGATGAAAATTTTCAAAAAATATAACGCATTTAAAAGTGACAAATCTTAGTTCGCAGCTTCACCACAGGCGCCGATTTTTTTTAAATGATGAGATAGAGAGTTAGTGTCTTCGGCAAAATTGTAGATAATTTCAATATAAACAACATTGCTGAAAACACTAACCTTCTATCTGGTCACTGTGCCGAGGTACGTGTTTTTTTAAATGGCGGGCCTTGGAAACTAGTTTTTTGTGATTATTTAATAAATGTGCAGTTTTAGGTCAAAATATTGTTCTACAAAGTTGTACAAATAACCAAAATATAAATTTTCTCCATACTCACCTTACTTCTAAAATCTTTATGGGAAAAGTTATAGTAGTTTTATTGTGAAAAATATACGTTTTTCATAGCCCTTTAGCTGGCGGGGATGCAAGTGGATGCACATGAAACCGCATAGGGTTAAAAATATAGGATGTATTAAAGCATATTATGTTGGTTTCATGTGTATCCATGATTATCCCCAAGAGTGAACCTGTGTTCTATGAAGTACCGAATATACCATTAATACTAACATAAATGCTAATATTCCCAATTGAGAACCCTATTATCGTGTAAACTTGTATGTTTTTTATATATTTTTATAATTGTATGCATAACTGTTGCTATCTCTTACTTCTATCCATACACTTGAACTCACACAAACACACACACATACGCACCTGTCAAATGTTTGTATTACCTGTTATTAAACGCACTTTTTTATTTTTTATTTTGCACTTTTTCACCTCATGATCCGCGATCCACAATCCACAAAGAAGTAAACTTTCTCGGCTGTAGAAAAAAAACATTTGACAGGTGCGTATGTGTGTGTGTTTGATGAAGTGAGGTGGAAGGATTTCCTTAATATATAAATATATATATATATATATATATATATATATATATATATATATATATATATATATATATATAATATATTCATATATATATATATATATATATATATATATACATATATATATATAAATATATATATATATATATATATATATATATACATATATATATATATATATATATATATATATATATATATATATATATATATAAGTTACAAGTCGAGGCCTTCGGGATGCGTTTTAAAAAAATAGAAACTGAACTGAACTGGTTGAAGACCAAACTAGTAATATCATATTATTGTCTAAAGGAAATTACAGAGGCCTCACTTCTAACGTATAATTGCTAGCTACGCAAATTAACTTATGGTGAAATTGAATCGCGGCGTCCGGTCATGTGTTGCTGATGTTGCGCGTCTTTTGTTTGATTAAACTGTTGCTACATTGGTTTCGCTGACTGTTGTTTTGGTGGAATGTGGTCGTTCAAATGATGATATCGCTGTTGCTAATTGTTGTTGTTGTTGTTGTATCTGCTTAAGTCGTTCGCTTACTAGTTGTTCGATGTTTGATGATTTCTCAGGAACAGGCTTGTTATCTTGGTTTGTAGCGTCGTTAACTTATATATATATATATATATATATATATATATATATATATATATATATATATATATATATTTATATATATATATATATATATATATATATATATATATATACAGCGATTCCACGGGGAAAGAATAGAGTTGAAAAAAAAAAGTTGTCCGATTTTGCTCAAAATCGCTTGGTATGTTCTTCATCGAAAATAATAAGACCCGTATTTTTTTATTTTTTTATTTGGGTGACCATGTTCGATATAGGGTTACCAGAAAAATCGACATTTTTCGAAATTTTTTATTTTTGAAAAATCATAACTTCTGAACCGCTGTATCGATTTTAAATATTTTTTTATAAATAGAAAGATTATTACTTTTTGTTTTTATTAAAAATATTGATTAAAATAATTAATGTACTCAAATTTGCTAAAATGGTCAATATATTTGTTTTTTATGATTTTCAAAATGTTGGACCACAACGACTATTTATTTTTATATTTTTTAATTAAAATTCAAACATTTTTACATAACATATCAAAAAATCTCAAATGTTCATAGAGCCGTTTTTGAGTTAAATTTTTTGAAAATTTCAAGTTTTTTGCCTATACACACATGGAATGAGCATCATTTTCCATCACTTCAAAATAACTGCGGGAATCATTTCATTGAAGTTATCAAACTTATTCCTAATAAATTCATGATAACCATGTTTACAAATCTAGTTTCATTTGTGAAGTATTGTACCCATCAAAAGTAGGGGAGGCTGGTCCAATTCTGACCCCATTAAATGTAAGAACTATAAATCAGCCTCAAATTGTTTAAAAGCAGAGACCAACATTGCTAGGGTTTACTCAGCCATGGTTTACGCTATAACTGGAGCCACAATGGTCCGTTAGCGTCCAAATTCAGCATGACTGCTCATAAGGATTGCAGGGGCACTCATGCCGAATTTGAGTTGTAGCGTAAACCACGGCTGAATAAAGTTAACTCATATTTTGAATTATTCCACATTAGGGTCATTTTGAGTGAACCGAACCGAAACTAGAATACAAATTTTTTAGCGTGTAGAACAGTTTTTCTCAAATTTAGTCAATTTTGAAGTCCAACAAACACAATTTCTCCGACCAATGCATTCTACGTTGAAATTCTTTGTGTAATGAAAGCTTTCCATTGGTATTATTAAAAATTTGGCTACCAGCGCTGTCTCAGAGAATCTTGGGAGGTCGGAATTGGCCACAGGGTCAGGATTGGACCAGGCTCCGCTATATTGATGAATTGGAGCTCAAATCTCAAAGCTTTAGACTACAAGCAAGGGTTTTCTCAGATTACCTTCAATTAAAACTCAGCATTTTATTTGATTATTTAATTATTTTTATTTTTCATAATTCATCAAAAAAAAATTACAAAGCAAAATTCTTACAATTTAACGCACTTTTCTTCATCTGAAAACGAAAACCGTTTCACGATAATGTAATTTTCATTTTGTGGTTTAAAGTAATGAAACGATTGTGTCCCAGAGATTTGTTTTACAGGAGTACAACGGTTCTTTATTTTCTTTTTCATTGCATTGTAATCTTTTTCCGAGAAAAACAAGTAATATATTTTGGAATCTACAGGGGATAGGCAAAATGATTGAGATAGGCAAAATTTTGTCCAAATTCAATTCCTTATAACTTTTTAAATAATCGTTGAATTTGGACAAAACCGAAAGCATTCGACGGCAAATTTAGTCAAAATTTAGGAACATGTATGATCACGAATACTGGCTACCGGACACCGAAGATGTTCCGGATTTTTGGAGGGCATGTCAAAAAGACATTTTTTCTGCTGCTTGTATTTTTGTGTGGTGTGAAGTTACATCGATGACTCATATTTTTCTAGAAACTAGAACTTATTGAAAACTGAATGCTGGTGGTTACACTAAGATCCGTTGAAAAACTTCCGAAATATGGTCATTTCCGTAAAACTGGTTCCGGATACTATGGTCAATCATGTATATCCTTCCAATCATGTATATATCACCAAAACATCAAGATGATTCATGGAGGTGCTTCAAGGAGCATGTTTGGGACGATCAGTTGCCCTGAACACTCTGTAGTAGGTTCCAGGTGCCCTGGAGGAAGTGGCCAATTTGGAAAATGTCCGGAACCATATCAATATGGGTATCAAACTTCAAGATTTTTCGAGGTGATACTTCTAAATGCATTTTAGAACCAGCAGCTGCCCTGAACACTCTGTAGTAGATTCCAGGTGCCCCGGGGGAAGTGGCCAATTTGGAAAATATCCGGAACCATATCAATATGGGTATCAAACTTCAAGATTTTTCGAGGTGATACTTCTAAATGCATTTTAGAACCAGCAGCTGTCATGACCACTCTGTAGTAGGTTCCAGGTGCTCCGGAGGAAGTGGCCAATTTGGAAAATGTCCGGAACCATATCAATATGGGTATCAGACTTCAAGATTTTTCAAGGTGATACTTCTAAATGGCCATCATCAATGGTGCCTTGTTCAATTTTCATTAGTGTCCCTTCCGCCTCGTAGCATATTGTCACAAATCCACTAGACCCCCCCTCTCTCCTAAAATACTACGTCATTGATGGACGACCTTTAATAAGCTCATAAATAACCTTATGAATTTTATCTAGGTGTGTATGTAATCAGTAATCATCTTTAAAAAACCAATACATTGATGAAATTTCATTTTTGTATTTTTTGTTGCTTCATTTTACCTTATGATTTTCGTTATAGAATTCGCATGAGTGTGAGTGCGCTTTCTTTTCAGTGGTCACGGTCAGAACTATGGATTGTTTTGTCTGCTTCTTATGTTCTCATGGGATGGTGTGCAGAAGCTTTGTTGTTGTATAAAAAGTCGTCTTCTTGTTGTTCGGTTCGTAATGTCGTCCGTGTTATCCGAGTTCCAGCGTGGCCGCATAGTCGGTGCACGTGAAGCAGGTGCATCGATTACAGAAACCAGCAAATTGGTGGGAGTATCTCCCGCAACAGTTTGCAGAATCATGGCCCAATACAAGGAGGGAAAAACATCACCAGGAAAAGCGTAGGACGAGAACAGAAGCTGGATGACCGACTACAACGGTCATTGCGGCGGATCGTCAAATCAGATCGTCGGATTTCTGCTGTAAAAGCAACGGCTGCTTTGAATGACTCTATGGAAGATTCAGTTTCTACTTGGACCTTTCGTAGAGAACTGCATAAAATGAACCTGCATGGCCGCGGTGCTATTGCCAAACCGCTGATAATGCCGAAGAATGCGATCGCAAGAAAGCTATGGTGCAAAGCCCACAAAGACTGGACAACGCATCAATGGCAGCAGGTCGTGTGGTCTGATGAATCATCGCTCACACTTTTTCCAACAACTGG
Source organism: Aedes japonicus (assembly GCA_034211315.2). Taxonomy (NCBI): domain Eukaryota; kingdom Metazoa; phylum Arthropoda; class Insecta; order Diptera; family Culicidae; genus Aedes; species Aedes japonicus. The sequence goes on along the minus strand of JASCZW010005274.1, from coordinate 160,582 downwards.
ACGAGTATACGTTTGGCGCTCACCGGCAGAGGCTTATGATAAAGAGTGTCTTCTTCCTACCGTCAAGCATGGCGGTGGCTCAGTAATGGTGTGGGGTGCTATATCTTGGCATGGACTTGGTCCTATTATGGCACTTGAGGGAAAAGTGAAGGCTGCCGATTATCAAATTATTTTGCAAGACAAGGTATTTGTTCATATGATGACAAATCCTGAATATAACATCCTATATTTTATGTGATGGTTAGGTGCTGCCGATGATGGAATCGTTCTTTCCTGGAGGGGATGGAACCTTTCAGGATGATAACGCTAAGATTCACAGAGCGAAGATCATCAATACGTGGTTCGAAGCACATGCTGATGATTTTGATCACCTGCCCTGGCCTGCACAATCGCCGGACCTCAATATAATTTAGCCGCTATGGTCGACTCTCGAAGCAAGGGTGAGAAACGTTTTTCCTCCTCTGTCATCGTTAACTTTATGAATCCATCCCCCGTTGAATCCAGGCTGTTCTGGTGGCAGACGGAGGCCCCACTCGCTGTTAATAAAATAAATCGTCCTTATGAAAAAAAAAAAAAACATTCAAGCGCATTTCCGAAATAAACAAATAATGGATAACCAAACTAAAGCCGCTGCGGCTGTTGCTGTATACAGAAGTCGTATCCATTCTACTCAATCCATGGCCATGCGCTGCCAGCCTCGAAGTCTGCGAAGGGTCCGCAGGTCGTCTTCCACTTGGTCGATCCACCGTGGCCACTGCGCGCGTTTTCTTCTTGTGGCCACTGCGCGCGTTTTCTTCTTGTACCGGCAGGGTCATTATCGAGGACCATCTTTACCGGGTTGTCGTCCGACATTCTGGCTACATGCCGGACACACCGCAACCGCCAGAATTTCACCGTGTGGACGATGGGTGGTTCTCCTAACAGTTGCAGTTCTCCTAACACCATCCCATGAGAACAAAAGAAGCAGACAAAACAATCCATAGTTCTGACCGTGACCACTGAAAAGAAAGCGCACTCACACTCATGCGAATTCTATTACGAAATTCATAAGGCAAAATGAAGCAACAAAAAATACAAAAATTAATTCTATCAATGTATTGGTTTTTTAAAGATGATTACTGATTACATACACACCTAGATAAAATTCATAAGGTTATTTATGAGCTTATAAAGGTCGTCCGTCAATGTCATAGTATTTTAGGAGAGAGGGGGGGTCTAGTGGATTTGTGACAATATGCTACGAGGCTGAAGGAACACTAATGAAAATTGAACAAGGCATCATTGATGATGGCCATTTAGAAGTATCACCTCGAAAAATCTTGAAGTTTGATACCCATATTGATATGGTTCCGGACATTTTCCAAATTGGCCACTTCCTCCGGAGCACCTGGAACCTACTACAGAGTGGTCATGGCAACTGCTGGTTCTAAAATGCTTTTAGAAGTATCACCTCGAAAAATCTTGAAGTTTGATACCCATATTGATATGGTTCCGGACATTTTCCAAATTGGCCACTTCTTCCGGGGCATCTGGAATCTACTACAGAGTGGTCATGACAGCTGCTGGTTCTAAAATGCTTTTAGAAGTATCACCTCGAAAAATATTGGAGTTTGATACCCATATTGATATGGTTCCGGACATTTTCCAAATTGGCCACTTCCCCCGGGGCACCTGGAACCTACTACAGAGTGTTCAGGGCAACTGATCGTCCTAAATATGCTCCCTAAAGCACCTCCATGAAACATCTTGATGTTTTGGTGATATATACATGATTGGAAGGATATACATGATTGACCATAGTATCCGGAACCAGTTTTACGGAAATGACCATATTTCGGAAGTTTTTGAACGGATCTTAGTGTAACCACCAGCATTCAGTTTTCAATAAGTTCTAGTTTCTAGAAAAATATGGATCATCGATGTAACTTCACACCACAAAAAAAATACGAGCAGCAGAAAAAATGTCTTTTTGACATGCCCTCCAAAAATCCGGAACATCTCCGGTGTCCGGTAGCCAGTATTCGTGATCATACATGTTCCTAAATTTTGACTAAATTTGCTGTTGCCTTTTGACTAAATTTGCTGTTTGTCTAATGCTTTCGGTTTTGTCCAAATTCAACAATTTTTCAAAAAGTTATAAGGAATTGAATTTGGGCATAATTTTGCCTATCTCAATCATTTTGCCTATCCCCTGTACTTTAGAAACAGCCCAAGAGTAAAGTTCGTATGCAGTTGTAATACGATGGCCTTGTAAACTTGCTTTTGAAGCGTTTCGCTTTAGAACGCCTCTTTAAGCGTCACAAGGCCCTTTTCCATGGCAAGTGGCAAAAAAGTTCCACTCTGCATTAAGACCGAAGTCCTTGTACATGTGGCACAAATTGGAAGCAGTCATCTTATTTCTGTATTGACTGCCTTCATTAGAAAAAAAATGGATATTTTTCAGGTGAGGTAGCTTTTTTAATGAAATTCACACAATTTGTTACAAACAGCCGAACGGCAACATGGTTATGTTTAGTAAATTCTGCGATTGCTATGAAGCTTGTAAACTTTAAAACTTTGTGCTTCATCCTTATAATATATGGCAAAAGGATGGATTGTGCATTGAGCGTTTGTCCAATGAAAACCTTGTATAGCGTCCTGAATAACAAAATGATTAATTTTCATAGAAGTCAGCAATTATAATGCAGTCAGTTGCTTCCAAAGTAGTTTTAAGTTGTTTTAAGTAGTTAACTTGTTGCTCTGCAATAAAATTATGCGGAGATTCGCTTAATTTTTCTAAAAATGTTTCCACAAACTCTTCTGCATCCATTCGCATTGAATTTAGTTGACAACGATCTGTTTGCTCCCATTGTTTTAAGCCTGGTCCAATCCTGACCCTGTGCCCAATTACGACCTCCTAAGATTCTCTGAGACAGCGCTGGTAGCCAAATTTTTAATAATACCAATGGAAAGCTTTCATTACACAAAGAATTTCAACGTAGAATGCATTGGTCGGAGAAATTGTGTTTGTTGGACTTCAAAATTGACTAAATTTGAGAAAAACTGTTCTACACGCTAAAAAAAATTTGTATTCTAGTTTCGGTTCGGTTCACTCAAAATGACCCTAATGTGGAATAATTCAATATAAGAGTTAACTTTACTCAGTCGTGGTTTACGGTACAACTCAAATTCGCTAACGGACCATTGTGGCTTATAGCGTGGCTAGAGTAAACCCTAGCAATGTTGGTCTCTGCTTTTAAACAATTTGAGGCTGATTTATAGTTCTTACATTTAATGGGGTCAGAATGGACCAGCCTCCACTACTTTTGATGGGTACAATACTTCACAAAGGAAACTAGATTTGTAAACATGGTTATCATGAATTTATTAGGAATAAGTTTGATAACTTCAATGAAATGATTCCGCAGTTATTTTGAAGTGATGGAAAATGATGCTCATTCCATGTGTGTATAGGCAAAAACTTGAAATTTTCAAAAATTTAACTCTAAAACGGCTCTAAGAACATTTGAGATTTTTTGATATGTTATGTAAAATGTTTGAATTTTAATTGATAAATATAAAAATAAATAGTCGTTGTGGTCCAACATTTTGAAAATCATAAAAAACAAATATATTGACCATTTTAGCAAATTTTAGTAAATTAATTATTCTAATCAATATTTTTAATAAAAACAAAAAGTAATAATCTTTCTATTTATAAAAAAATATTTAAAATCGATTCAGCGGTTCAGAAGTTATGATTTTTCAAAAATAAAAAATTTCGAAAAATGTCGATTTTTCTGGTAACCCTATATCGAACATGGTCACACAAATAAAACAATAAAAAAATACGGGTCGTATTATTTTCGATGCAGAACATACCAAGCGATTTTGAGCAAAATCGGAAAACTTTTTTTTTCAACTCTATTCTTTTCCCGTGGAATCGCTGTATATACAGGGTTACCCACTCGAAGTGTTACCAGATTCAAACTGCTATAACTACCACACTATTAATGACAGCGCGCTCAAATTTACACCAATGACAGTTCATTCAATTGTTTACAAGCTGTACAAAAGCATTTTTAGTCTGTGTCGTGTGAAAAAAGTTATAGTCGATGGAATTTAAACGTAATAGTGTGATTGCTTTATATTTGGCTGGAAAATCACAAGCAGCAATTGTTCGTCAGCTAAAACATCTCGAAGTGAACAAAATGTTTGTGTATCGCACTATAAATCGTTACAATGATACTGGTAGCATCGCAAAACGCCATGGAGGTGGTCATAAGAAAACAGCAACATCACCTGAGATGATTCCGGAAAAGTGAAGGCTCGACTTGAACGAAATCCACGTCGAAGTGGTAATCAAATGGCTAAAGAGCTGAAAATTTCGCAAAGTTCAATGCAACGACTATTGAAAAATGAGCTAAAGGTCAAGCCTACAAGTTCCAAAAAGGGCACGGTCTTACACCGCAGCAAAAAAGTTAGACTCGAAAGAGCGAAGGAGTTGTTACACTTGTACGCACGTGGCGAATTTCCGAACATTGTGTTTTCTGATGAGAAGAATTTCCCTATTGAGCAATTCATAAACTCTCAAAATGACCGTGTTTACTTGACCGAACGCACGTACGAGAATTTAAGCCTACGAATGGCCACTCGAAGTAATTTCCCATCGCAAGTGATGGTATGGGCTGCCGTGACAGCTGATGGGCGCTCTCCAGTCGTTTTCATCGAGCCTGGTGCCAAAATAAACGCGACTTATTATCGTGAAAACATTTTGGAAGGTGCTTTAGAGCCGTGGGCACATAAACACTTCGGCCGGAAAGAATGGACGTTCCAACAAGACTCGGCACCGTCACATAAAGCGAGAATTAACCAAGAGTGGTTAAAAAATCATGTTCCACGCTTCATTTCGTCGACGCAATGGCTTTCGAATTCACCAGACGCAAATCCGATGGACTTTTCCATCTGGTCTATTTTAGAGTAGAAGGTGCGGACTAAAAATACGCCAGTATGGATGCGCTCAAGAAAGCGATTGTACGTGAATGGGCAAAAATACCACAAGCTCACATTCGTGCAGCATGCAACTCTGTTTTTTGACCGTTTGAGGGCCATAGTCAAGGCAAAAGGTGGCCATATCGAGCTAAAGTGAATGGATTCTAAATTCTTGATTATTTTCATACATTTTTGCCATTGGACTGAATAAAAATATTATCAAACTAAAAAATTATAGTCATTTGAATAGGTAACACTTCGAATGGGTAACCCTGTATATATATATATATGAATGTATATTTTTCAGAATAAAACTACTATAACTTTTCTTATAAAGATTTTAGAAGTAAGGTGAGTATGGAGAAAATTTATATTTTGATTATTTGTACAACTTTGTAGAACATTATTTTGACCTAAAACTGCACGTTTATTAAATAATCACAAAAACTAACTTCCAAGGCCCGCCATTTTAAAAAACACGTACCTCGGCACAGTGACCAGATAGAAGGTTAGTGTTTTCAGCAATGTTGTTTATATTGAAATTATCTACAATTTTGCCCAAGACACTAACTCTCTATCTCATCATTTAAAAAAATCGGCGCCTGTGGTGAAGCTGCGAACTAAGATTTGTCACTTTAAATGCGTTATATTTTTGAAAATTTTCATCTGAGGACACCAAAACGTTAAGAACACGTTTTGCACGAGTTATTGTAAAAAGTTCATGTTTTTGGCGTTTCGTCCCACAGTGCACTGTTCCTTTAGTGCAGTGGAGATCTCGTCTGCCTCGGTGATCTCATCCAGGTTCTTACACTGGATCGTCACCTCCGAGACGAGGGCGCGCACCTCCACACCCTCACCTAAGGCCTGCCTTGCCAGGTCTCTGTACGCCGGGCCCTTTAGCGTTGTCGCCTTCTTTAGTTCTAGGAGCATCTCACCGGTGCGGGTACGGCGTATACTCCGCACGTCGGTGCCTAAACCTGCCAGGTTTGGCGTCCCCGCGCATCGCTTTCAAGACCTCCGAGTACTTAGACGCGTCGGTCTTTACGATGAGGGCCTCTCCGCGGTTACGCTTGCGAGCCACCTGTCGCTTATCGTTTTCTTTTTCGTCCTACTTCCTTTTGTTCGGACCTTATTCCAGTGCTTTCCTGCCACGTCTGGGGTCGTCGCTCGTCCCCTCTCAGCACCAGCGTCTGCCTCCGTGCTGGTTATCGCTGTCGTGGTCGGGGCCCCGCCGTTCGGGCCCCCTTCGGCGGTTGAGACCACTCTCGAGCTGGGTGTCGCGCCTTTCGCGCTGGGCTTGGCGCCGCGGCCTCTCTCTTTTTTGGCTGCCGGAACTGGTCGCGAGGATGGACCCTCGGACCCCGCCACCACGTTCGCGTAGGTTGATTCCCTCTGTAGGGCATCCGACACGATACGCTTCTTGAAGCGCCAGGTGCCGTTTCGCCCGGGGACTGACTAGCCCACTTGGAGGTCCCTGCCCCCATGGATAGGGTGGACTCTCCGACGGAGAGACGGATACGTCCGTCTGCGTCTGCTTTGAGGCTATGTCCCATGCCCTCTCCGTCGCAGCTAGCCTTATGTGAGACGTAGTCTGTGAGAATCCCAACGCCATTTTGATTCCAGAACCATAAACTTGAAAAATTGACAAATTAGGGTAGAAAAGCTACCGGTGGTGGACCTCTCAACGATGCCTTATCAAAATTCGTGTATTTATATCATTATCGCCAGAAACTAACTAACAATGAAAGTAAGTTTTAACAGCATTCATTTAATTTATTTTGCCTTAATATCCGAATGCGTGTACCTTGCCTTAACCTCAGCCATAAGGATCTGCACGACCTCAGAATCGACAGTTTTTTGCATATTAACCTATGTTTTCTTCATTTTTTCTACATTCTTCTCACTTTTGGTCATTTTAGATTTTCATAATGGCCCAATAGTATTCTATAATGGCCCAGTGTTAGGAGGGTTCAGATACTACAGCGCGAAATCGACATCATTCGCGCAATACCACTCTAGTACGTCCTTCGTGCTCATCCACAAGATCTTCTAACGTATTTGAAGATCTTCTGACGATTTTGTCGGTTATGGAATACGGTAGTTTTTGTTTTCAGTCAGCGGCTCGGTCGCACATCATTAAACTGGAACGTATTCAGTATCGGTGTCCTCGTATCGCGTTAGTCGCGTGATCGAAAATTTTGAGAAGCTCCTTGAGCTGAATCCTCAAACCCGCTTCATGACCTTGTACCATTTGTACATAACACAGGATGTCAGCCCTTCGTCGAACATTTCCAATCGTGTTTGTTCTCCGATTTCGACAATTCGGTTCATTTCGATTTATCCATGAAGCAGGAGCTCCATGAAATCCCAGAGCATCATCGTCAAGTTTGAACAAGTTGATCCCACTAAATCGTTCTTCACTGACGGATGTTTGATCTTTGAGTCAGCAGGCTTTGGTATACTGAATGAATTTATAGCGCCAACCGTAAACTTCAAGCTCCTTGTTCCGTATATGTCGCTGAATAAACGGCAATACATTTTACGCTAGAAATTATTGCCTCATTAACACCGGATCAGTACTTCATTTTCACGGATAGTCTCAGTTCTGTAGAGGCTATTCGCTCCTTGAGGCCGGTAAAGCACTCCTCGTATTTTCTCATGAAAATACAGGAGCTTCTAAGTGCTTTATCTTCGCGTTATTTTATCATCACCTTTGTATGGGTCCCTTCTCATTGTTCAATTCCGGGCAATGAGAAAACGGACTCGCTTGCAAAGGTGGGCGCTATGGAAGGCGATATTTGTGATCGACAAATCGCTTTCAACGAATTTTTACCTATTTGTCGTCAGCTGGCAGTATAAATGAATTAAAGGAGATTTGGGGCGATGGCAACATTCTATCATCCCAAAGGTGTCGAAGAAATCTTAGTTTAGGGGGATGGATGTGGGTCGAGACTTCATTCGTGTCATGTCTCACCTCATGTCCAATCACTATTCTTTGAACGCTCATTTATACCGGGTTGGGCTGAGCGACAGCAATCTCTGTGAGTGTGGACAAGGCTATCAGGACGCAGATCACGTGATTTGGTCTTGTGCTGAACATCATGGAGCTAGATCTGAGCTTTATGATTCCCTTCGACCCAATGTGCCAATTCGAGATATTTTGGCTGTACGTGATTTGGAGTACATGAAACTCATTTATGTGTTTTTGACTAACATTAGCCTTAGATTGTAGTTAGTGTAACCTGTATGTTTACTTTAAGTTTTTTTTATATGTGTATGTGTGTGTGTTTTTTTTCTTTTTTAAAAAATGTTCAAGTCAAAAGAAAACCATAAATTGTATAGTTATAAGTGTTTAGATAATTTAAAATTAAAATTTAATGTGTTATGTAAACCATACTCTTTCCCATCCGTTATAAATTCCCACCCTCTTTCCCATCCGTAATTTGTAATTCCTATTAACCTCAAGACGGTCGCGAGTAATCGGCTCTATCCTCCTGTCGTGACCTGACCGAGGTTTCCAAGCTCGATTAATCGTCTCAACATTATCTACGCACAACTGTGCTCTAAGAAATCCGTCAGATAACTGTGTTGGTTATGAACATTCACCTACTCTGATTGATTTTTCACACGCTTCTATGTGATTATCCTTCTTGCGAGTTATAATCACGTTTATGAAAATACACTCAAAATAAAGTGAATATAATAATTCTTATATATTTACAAAAATACAAATACTATTACTGTTACTTTAATCTATATAATAAAAATGAGTTGGGGTTTCTTTGTCACGATTTAACTCGCGAGCGGAAGAACCGTTTGGCATGAAAATTTATACGCAGGAGTTTTTGAGGCCGGGGAACGTTTGTAAGATAGTAAGAGATCCCTCCCTCCTCTGAAAGGGGGGGGTCCCATACAAATGAAACACATTTTTCTGCATAACTCGAGAACTGAACAAGCAAAGGAACCCAAATTTAGCATGCGGAAGTTTTTGGAGGCAAACAATGTTTCTATGGTAGTTTGAGGTCCCTCCCCTCTCTAGAAAGGGAGGCTCCCATACAAATAAAATAGAAGTTTCTGCATATATCATGAACTAATCAAGCAAATGGAACCAAATTTAGCATGTGGGGTTTTCTGGTGGAGAAAAATGTTTGGATGGTAGTTTGAGACCCCTCCCTCTCCTAGAAGGGTGCTGTCATACAAAAGAAACTGAAATTTCTTCATAACTCTAGATCTAATAAAGCAAATGGAACCAAATTTGGCTTGCGGGGATATGAAAGGCAATAAATGTTTCTACGGTAGTTCGAGACCCCTCCTCCCTCTGTGGTAGGGTAGGGGGGGCCCCATACAAATGAAACACAAGTTTCTGCATAACTCTAGAACTAATCAAGTAAATGGAATCAAATTTGACAGGTAGAGGTTTTTGAAGGCAAGAAATGTTTCTAAAGTAACTCAAGACCCCTCCGCCCTCTGTAAGAGGGGGGCTCTCATACTAATGAAACACAAATTTGTGCATAACTCGAGAACTAATCAAGCAAATGAAACCAAATTTGGCATGATGAGGTTTTTGGAGGCAAAAAATGTTTCTATGGCACTTCACCACCCCTCCCCACTTCAAATGGGGGGGGGGGGATCCCATACAAATAAATCGCAAATTTCTGCATATCTCGAGAACTAATCAAGTGAATGAAACCTTTTTAGCATATGGAGGTTTTTGGAGGCTATATTTCTATATACATAAAAATGAATTTCTGTCTGTCTATCTGTCTGTTAGACCCTTATAGACTCGAGAAGTTCTGAACCGACCAACGTGAAAATTTATATGAAGGGGTTTTTGGGGCTGGGGAAGGTTCTTATGATTGTTTGAGACCCCTACTTTCTCAGGAAGGGGCGCTCTCATACAAATGAGACACACATTTCTTCATAACCCGAGAACTATCGAGCAAATCGAATCAAATAATTTGACATGTGGGGGTTTTGAAGGCAAGAATGTTTCTATGATGGTTCAAGACCCCTCCCCTTTCTGAAGGGGGGGGAGGGGGCTTCAAACAAATTAAACTCAAATTTTTATTATAATCGATGAGCCCAGTGCGATGGTTCGAGAACTAATCAAGCAAATGGAACCAAATTTCGAATGTAGGGGGTGTTGACGGCAACGATTGTATGGTGGTTTGAGAAACCACCCCCTCTGGAAGGAGGGCTCCCATACAACAGCTTACATAAACACAAAACGTGTGTTTCTTGGATAAGAAGCATGTTTTGATAGAAGTTTGAACTCCTGCTTAGTCAAGAAAAAAAAACTCATTTCGAAAAAAACCATAAACGTGCCAGTTCTATTGAATTTTCCTTCATTTAGTTGCAAGCGTAGCAGCGCTCGCACCGGGTTCAGCTAGTCTATATAATAAAAATGAGTTGGGGTTTCCTTTGTCACGATTTAACTCGCGAGCGGAAGGACCGATCGGCGTGAAATTTTGTATGCAGAGATTTTTGGGGCCGGAGAATAATCTTATGATGGTTTGAGACCCCTCCCTTTACTGAAAAGGGGGGCTCCCATACAAATGAAACACAAATTTCTACACAACTCGAGAACTAATCAAGCAAAAGAAACCAAATTTAGCATGTGTGAGTTTTTGAAGGCAAAAATGGTTTTTATGGTAGCTTGAGAACCCTCCCCGTCATAGAAAGGGGGGCTCCCATACAAATAAAACACAATATTCTGCATAACTCGGGAACTAATCAAGCAAACGGAACAAAATTTAGCATGTGGTGGTTTTTTAAGACAAAAAATGTTTCTATGTTGGTTTGAGACCCCTCCCCTTTCTGAAAGAGGGGAACCTATTCAAATGAAACGCAAATCCTTGCATAACTCGAGAACTAATAAGAGAAATGGAACCAAATTTCGCATGTGGAAGTTTTTGAATGTTTCTATGGTGATTTGAGACTCTTCCGTCATATGAGGAGGAAGGGAGGAGGGGGTGCTCTCAAAGAAATGGAACCCAAATTTCTGCATAACTCGAGAAATATTCAAGCAAGTGGAACCAAATTTGGAATGGACAAGGCATGAAATGTTTTTATGGTGGTTCAAAGCCCCTCCTTCCTCTAAAAAGGGGGGCTCTCATACAAATGAAACAAATTTCAACCAAACATGAGAACTATACCTACTGCTTTGCAAATTTGTGTTCAGTGGTTTTTGGGTCCGGGAAAGCATCTTATGATAGTTCGAGACCCCTCCCGCTTCTAGAAAGGGTGGGATCCCATGCAAATGAAAAACAAATTCCTGCATAACTCGAGAACTAATCAAGCAAATGGAACCAAAATTGGTATGGGTGAGTTTTTGAAGGCAAGAAATGTTTTTGTGGTAAGTAAAGACCTCTCCTCACTATGAAAAGGGGGGCTATTATACAAACGCAACACAAATTTAAATTAAACATGAGAACTATCCCTACCGCTATGCAAATTTGTATGCAGGGGTTTTTGGGTCCTAATCAATAAAATGGAACCAAATTTGACATATGGAGGTTTTTGAAGGAGAGAAATGTTTTTATGGTCATTGAGACTCTTCCGCCTTCTGAAGGGGGGGAGGGGGGGGCTCTCAATCAAATGAAATACTAATTTCTGCATAACTCGAGAACTAATAAAGCAAATGGAATCAAATTTGGCATGTGGAATTTTTTGAAGGAGAGACAAATTCCTATGGTGGTTTAAGACCACTCTGCCCTCTTAATGAGGGGGGTCCTATAGAAATGTAACGCAAATTTCTGCATACCTCGAGCAAAATTAAGCAAATGGAATCAAATTTGGCATGTGGATTTTTTTGCAAGTCAGACATATTTCTATGATGGTTTGAAACCCCTTTACCCTCTGAAAGGGGGGGAGGGGCTCTCATACAAATGAAACGCAATTTTCTGCATAACTCGAGAACTATTCAAGTAAATGAAACCACATTTGGCATGTGGGGGTTATTGGAAACAGGATTTTTATTTATATTAAAATGGATTTCTGTCTGACTGTCTGTCTGACCGATCGGAGTGAAAATATGTATGCAGATATTTTTGGGGCTGGGGAAGGTTCTTATGATTGTTTGAGACCGCTTCCCCCTTCCGGCTCGCATACAAATGAAACAAAAATTTCTGCATATCGTGAGAACTAATCAAGCAAATGGAATCAATAATGGTATGCAGGGTGTTTTGAATGCAAGAAATGTTTCTAAGGTGAATTCAAACACAAATTTTAACCAATCCTGATAATTATCCAGATAACTAATCCACTAACTGTGTATTATCTGGGTAAGAAGAATGTTCTGATAGAAGTTTGATCTCCTTATTACTCAAATACAAACTCATTAAAAAAAAGCGTCAGTTGCAGGCGTAGCAACGCTCGCACCGGGATCAGCTAGTTATCAATATTATCATTAACAACTATATCTACCACACCTCCTAACTTTAGTTTTAAGATAAATGCTTTATAAAAAAATGAAAATTTGGCTCTGTTAAGTTGAATCAATTGAGCCTGTACACATAAATGATTATAAAAAAAAAATCAATAAAAGAATTCCAATGTTCTGATGCTGCACTTTAAAGTTAACATAAACAAATACACTGTCATCACAGTCATCAGTTACCCAAATGGACGCAATATTAAAGTTTAAACATTTTCGCATTTTTTTCCTGCCGCTCCTTGTACAGTGCTCCTTTGTTTACGCCAAAAAGTTATTCGTGTGGAATTAAATGGGAGTCTGCAAGTCTCCTCATATAACAATATTTATTTGATTAATAGGAGAATTTCGTTTCGGGAAAAAAGTTAGAATTTTCAAAAATTTAGGTTTCACTAGTTTATCAGTATTTAAATCAGTATTTAAAAACGGATTGTAACAAATCAATTGCCATTAAGCGGGCCATGAAAAATCATCAAATCAAAGTTTCCAACTCAAGGAATCTGCAAAAATGTATAAAACGTGTAAATTTTACTTTCTTTAACATATTTTTTTGTTTAACCTTTCTAACAAAAAAGAACATTTTTTTTGGAAACAAAAAAAGTTAACACTAGTGGCTAAATTTTTCAAGGATTTCGTCATACCAAAGATTTGTTGAAACACACTAAGCTATCCTTTGGAGGGTGAGCCTCTAGCGTTACTGACAAAGTTCAATTTTTGGTAACCGTAGTGTACAATCCAAAATAGCTACCAAATACATCACATAATCTTTCCGATAAACAAATGTATTAATAATGTTTTAGCCACGACCTTTACACTCGTCATCTAACTCGCTAGCCTCAGCTTGCTTGTGACCTATGAGACTAATGAAATAGAACAATGTCAGTAAATAGTAATAATAGTTATAAAACGTTTAGATATGAATTAATTAGTAGGTAAGGAGACATTTACGATAACGGGTAGATGTAACGGTAGGTGTGCCACAATGCAGCTTCGTTGCCACTGCTGCTGATACGGTAGTCCAACACACCAGGGACTGCCAATAGGTGTGCTCCGAGAGGATATTTGTCGCTTCACTACTACTGCTGTTGCTGCTGCTATTAGTCTTCTTCCATTCAGTTCTCAGGTGCATCCCGCTAGAAGATTTATGCGTCTATAATGTTTCTTGAACAGTTGGTAGTCATGCTATCAGCCACAGAAAGAGACTCTCGAAAACTACTTCATGTTTCTGCTGTTGCTACTTCTGCTCCCGGTTGTAAGAATAGCCGTTTCTTGGGAGGGGAGCCGGAATTAATAATAGCTATTTGCTTTATTGGGAGCTCCTCCATTGAAGTTGCTACCATATCTCCATTTGTAACCTTTTGAGGTTAGTACTTGAGGTTTTGTGTAGGAGGCAAGTCGAGAAGATCGACAGGAGCAAGACTAGTGCATATTCCAATTGCGCCCGACGGCTATATTATCACCCAGTATTAGAGTAGTGGCAGTCGGTCTATTTGTCCTTCTCTTCAGTCAACCCGGGAACATACCGCAAATTGAGAGCTGTGAGGGAAACATTACATGGGAAATTAATTGCTTTCCAATGGAAGGATCGACACCTCTGACGTATGAATTTCATATTTCAGAGTGCTATCGAACCACAATAATGCAGAGGGATTAGAGGTAAATGGGGAATAACTGCACTGCAGTCCATTGTTTATGATTGATATGCGCCGCGAGGTTAGACTTAAAGGGGGGAATATCAATCGTTATTAGCGGCATTTGACCCTAAAGTAGGTTTTCATGGGAGTGGGCCAATCAAATACATTTGAAAATCATGAGCTTCTAAAGATTATAACAATTACATTAAAAACAGTTAAATTTATATGGACTTGAACTAGGCGAATGGTGTCTTTATGATTTCAAATAAACTCAAGTATGCGGCAATATTTTTTTTGGAAACCATTCATAAATAGAAATGTTATTGCAAATGCGGATTCAATTCGCGACCATAGTTGAAAACGAACGTTACTACTGGATAACAATCGATTTATTTATTTTTATTATTGCATGATAAAAAAAACCTACTGGCAAAAATCGGTGAATAACGATGTACATTATTAAATTCCTTATAATCATCTTTTATCGTATTATCTAGTTTGTTTTTTTTTTTTTAATTTCTTTCTATCAACAAAATTGCTTAAAAATATCCACCGATATTTTCATGTTATATAACTTTCTGTTTAAAAATTATTAGCAATTTTTTTTTAAGATTCCAGATATAATAATGAAATCGAAACAAATTTTTCATCAATATGATTACAACAAAAAATGTAGAAATTATTTGTTTAGATATCCTTAACAAAAAAAATCCTCTATGTGGTATAACCTTTTGTTTCAAGACGACTAGTAATTGTTTTTTAGATTTCTAAATTCTTTTATACTCATATGTTTTACTACCACTGAATTAGAATATATTTCATGCAAGCCATATTGTCAGACATCTTTTTATAGAATCTCCAAGTAACAATATTCGTTTTATTCCAACCGTATAGCACTCCTCCCGGCTTTGTAGATAAAACTACACTCAATGCTGTTTTCTCCACCAACACCGCCTCTATGCATCTTTAAAGCCAAAATGTGTACAAAGAGGCCCACTCTATAGACGGTTGTGCAAACAAATGTATAAAACCATTACAAGACCATTATGGTTTTGAGAATGTTCTAGTGAAAAATGTTACGACCGCTTGAGAACCTTCTTAAAACCTATTGGCTACCATCAAAATCAGCATCGGGCCAAATGACCACAGCTGTCAAGCATCGTGGTGATATCGTAGTTGGGTTTTGTCGTTCTACTTTGCTCGATTCTCAGCTCTTCTGATTCATTTAACAGTAAATAATATCGAAGAAAAAATGCTCTAGTGTTGCGGAAAATTTTGTTTGATAGCAAAATATCCAAAACAAATTTAGTTTTTTTAAAACGTTCATGCTCCAATTCATATGCGCATTTAATGTTATGGTGAAAATTGGCACAATAAGAGCCGAAAATAAATGCGTCTCAAGAAAATGCACCGAAGAAATCACAGTTCTGCAAAAAAGCCAAATTATCTTCGCAATGGCTACTATGAAAATATTAGGTCATTTGGTGACATTCCTCAATGCCAATTTGCCTTTTAATGCATTTACTGGAGACAAATTGTTTTAAAATGCTTTTTCAACTGACCATTATAAGATAATTTGAATATGTAGTGGTAAAACGGCATTTCAAAACAGCATTTTACGAGTTCATAAAGTCAAAATAAAACCTTTGATAGGAGTAAATAAAAGCAACTTTAGAAGACGAGGTTTAAAGATCGTTGTAAAGAAGCTGTGTAGGTTCTCACAAACCTGACTTAAATTTGAAACCTATTGGCACCTCGTGGTACCATAATAAAACCAAATTCATTTCAAATGGCTTTCAAAAAGCTTTATTAAAACTTATTAAAACTGTATGGTTTTTGCAATGTTATTTGGGTCGTAATATTGTATTTTTATTGTACTTTTATTTAAGCGATAATAATCAAGCATTAGAAACTCCACGTCGTATTGTATTTGCATTTGCTAGGAACAATTCAAAAATGACTGAAATGAATGCATGAATCATGCAATTACCTTTGCGATTATATTCCCTTACTTAAAATAAAGCACCACTCCTACAAGAAACGAGCGGAAACAGTCCAGCCAACTGCGATTTTTTCTTTCTTTTTTTTTTTAAATAAAGAGATCCTGACAAAATTGTTAACACAATCATGACTCCTGCAGATGGATTGTGTTGCAAGTCAGTTCGTGGTAGGAAACAGCCAAATATTATTTCCTCCCTTCATCGCCAGTGATGGCTTTTTGTTGTTGTTTTTGCTGTATTGCAGTGGTATTCGTCTCGATTGCTTCCGTCGTTAAGAGGAACGCTTCTGTAACAGGGTGTAAGATTTTTATTTTTTGTAAACTCAACAGCGTTCAGCCACTTTACCAATAAATCTAGAAAAGCGAAGGAAGGTTCTCCCTGGTTTGGAAATAGCATATTGATTGATTTATTTCCTTATTACCTCAAGATTGGCACTGGCTGGTAATTTTCGTTGCTGCTTTTCCGTTGGTTTTTTTTTTCAAATCTTTCGATGTTTTCAAGTGTTTTTTTTTTTCGCTGGTGATTTTTTTTCGATTCGATAGAGCTATTTTTCATTATTTTTTTATGTGGAAAAGTTATATGAACAATTGAAAAGTCACTTTTTCTTTTTCCAAATAGCCAATTTTAGCCAAAAAGGCTAAACTTGAATTGCACTTAATTCCACTTAATTGCATTATACTGATCTAAAGGTTAGATCTTTTATATATGGCGCATTTCATTTAAGAGATAGCGGCGCTCCAAGTGGTTGGATATGCAAGTTTTATTATGTGTTAACAGTTTTAATGGGACTATTTTTTTTTCACAGTTAAAAACAAACGTGGCAACAAAATATTAGTCATGCAGGAAGAGAAGACAAAAATAATTGTGCACAGTTACCTGTAAAATTCTTCTGCGTCAATTTGGGACCTGGAAAAACTGCTAGATTAAAGAGTTTCATCGAGAAGTAGTTGGCAACATTGATTTTCGCATATAAAAAGTGAAAAAAATACTTATTTTGACTCTTGTTTTAGATTTAATGGACAAAAATAACCATTTGTTGCGATTCACTGTTTAAATTGATGAAAATCTTAGTTTCTGTAAAACACTCGCACTATGGACTTGATCCCTTCGCAGGGGCTCAGTAGAGACTCTTGGTCAAAACCCGAAGCTAAGCGTCAGTTGCATTGTGGAAATATCATATCAAGTAGTTTTTCAACCTGCTGCAGAGTATTGTGTGACTGGAGGTCCCATTGAAACTTTTACTATTCACATTAGGTTCGTAGTTGCAGCGCGCTTTGGGATCATCCTAGCCTTAGATCTGTCATAATGACATGGAAGGACATTACGGCAAATAGAGGCAAAATAAAAAATTATTTATTTTTTCATTGTTGAGGATAGTATATAATTGCATATAAACTAGTTTTAGGTCTAAATTATGGATGTCCTGGCTTAAACATGATGTACTTTAGGTCTTCCAGGTTATCAGATGTTGTCAAATTATTTAAAATTTAAAATTCATTTTTTTTAATAGTTCTAACGAACTGTCTACTTGTACTCCCAAATCCCCTACATGGGAGAGAAACTATTCCCGCTCCTTTTGGGTTTATTTTTGGCATACGACTTTACCTTTACCTAGGGGATTTGGGAGTACAAGTAGACAGTTCGTTAGAACTATTAAAAAAGCTATCGGTAGTATATGAGCACGATCAAGTGCATAGATTTTTGCCAGTCAAGGTGGTGCATTCGATCATGCCTTGACCTACCCCGCATGGGGATGCTTGGCAAAAGTCTGTGTTTCCTGTTTTAGAATACTACCTCACAATGCCCTCCGCTCAATTTAAAAAAAAAACTACTTCTATTCAATTTTCACAGCCTGCCGTGAGCTAACGGAACTATCAATACTTTCTCTTCACAACTTTGTTCTAGCAAAAAAAACTCTACAGAACTCTACACTTTAACACTTTACAACATTTCTTGCATTTCAGGATCAACTGAATAAAGATCATATATATAATATATGAAAATTATTGTAGTATTTTTCATTGACATAAATATATACACTATTTATATAAATAATTCATGGGAAGAGAAGGGATCATCAGGGCAACTGATTATATAGAACTCTGGATGGGGAGAGTGAAAATGCTAACTCTCCATTGCTAACAGTTTGTGAATAGCTGGCGAGCTCTTCTCCACGCTCATTGAGGCATCGTCATGCTAGATAGCTCGCTAATAATATATACAAATGCTTGTTTTATTACAACTAAAATTGTTTTTTTTTTTTAATTCTTTGCCTTATATTCTAATTTATAATTTTAAGTTTCCTAGCCCATTGGGCTCTTCAGCTTTGTAAAATGTGTTCAATGTGTTTTATGTGTTTAGTGTGTTTAATTTTTCAATCACCACATTAGCCCTTGGGGCATTGTTAATTAAAATTTGATAACCAACTTAAACTAAAACTATAGCTACAGTTTTAAAATCCTAGGGGTGAGGAACCAGATTTCGGATGATCTGGTGATTATATGTCAGGCAGCGTGTCCTGTACATATTGATAGACTCACTAAAGCGATCATGGAGCATTTTCATCTCGACCAGACGATCGACCTCACATGATCTTGTCCTTGGAGGGGTGTTAAGGATCATCCTGAGGAACTTATTTTGAACACGCTGGAATTTCAGGTGATTAGCAACTTTCCCAGATTGGCATGCCGTACTCGATGACTGAGAATATGATTTGCGTGTAGACAGCAAGCTTGTTTTTCTGAGATAATGTAGACCTTCTGTTGGTCAATGGGTACAGTAGCTTTAACAGAACGTTACACTTTGTGACAGTTTTGTCAACCTGCTTCCTGAAAATTAGTTCGCTGTGTAGAGAAACGCCAAAGTAGACAACTGATTTGGTCCATTCGAGCGTTGTGTTGGTTAGGCTTATTTTACAATCGGAACAAGTTTGGGAGAGTTGAAGTGTGGGAAGAGGAGGACCTGAGTCTTCGCCGCGTTGATACAGATCTTCTATTCAGTGGAGTATTCTGACAGAACATTCA
This sequence comes from Aedes japonicus, assembly GCA_034211315.2. Taxonomy (NCBI): domain Eukaryota; kingdom Metazoa; phylum Arthropoda; class Insecta; order Diptera; family Culicidae; genus Aedes; species Aedes japonicus. The sequence continues at coordinate 141,522 of JASCZW010005274.1, read as the reverse complement.
GGCTTCGCTGCAGTTTCGCTGTAAGCGCTCTTGTTACCCTACCATTGTGGACGATTGATGTATCATCGGCGAACAACGACAGAGATCCATTAACAGGGAGTGACCTAGTATACTCTCCTGCGGAACACCGACGGAGATCTCTTGTGCATTGGACCTTGCAACGACATACGGAATGTCCTGTCCAACAAATATTTTTTAATTATCTTCACCAGGAAGATGGGAAGATTGTATCGTTTTTGCTTGTACACCAGGCCATCATGCCACACGTTGTCGAAAGCCTTTTCGATGTCGAAAAGTGCCATGGCAGAAGATTTTCAAACAGAATTGTTCCGTCTAAGGACAATAATGGCTCGATTAAGTTGAGGAATCGTTGCACGATCACGTCGAAAGCCATTTTGTTCGTCGAGCAAGATGTTAAGCTCATCGATTAGAGAAGTCCACGGTAGAACGATTTCTCAAACAGCTTGGATACTCCTGAGAGAAGGCTGATTGGTCATAGCTTGTGGAAGAGGAAGGATCTTTCCCAGTTTTCTGGATGAGGATGACTTTGGCTGACTTCCAACTTCCAAGTGCTGGGGGTTCAACTGCTTGAGCTCCAGGTTCATGATGTTATCAAAATCTGGGGCCTTCATGTTCTAAGACGCTTTTATATAGGTCAACAATTCGTTAGCTGAGATCAACAACTCTTCCGAAAAGTCGTTGGGACTAAGATGGATGTTGTTTACAAGTTCCCTAACGGCAACTTCGTGCGGACTGACGATGTTCTGTCGAAGATTGTGGGAGCTGACCTATCTCAGTAGCCTTCTCTGCAGGAGTTATCAAGCAATCCTTGAAGCCATTGCTGTCTAGTGGGATCAACGCACAGAAAAAGGTCTAAAAATTGATGTTACATGCTAAGTTATGTGTTTTCGCGTAATTTTGTGGCGCTGGTTTCAAATATGTTATCTAAATTGTCTTATTAAGGCACACTCTCGAGATTTGTCCACTTTATGGCCTCCTGTAGTATCCGGAACATCCATTCATGAGTCCCGTCTTAAAGCAATACAATTCTTTTCAAAACCGTTTATACATGAAATATAAGATGCAAAGTGATGTGGAGAACTTTGTTTGGCTCTGATTGGCCGTTTCATGGTCTTCCGGAAGTTCCGGAACATCCGTAAAATTGTTTTATTCCGCAATATTTGGTTATTTTGTTCCTTTTCGAAAAATATATGACTCGAATTTTATATTTTATCATTAGGGTATTCAATTTTTAAAATGAATCGACTTTAAATTATGATGAAAGTATATGCAAAATAATGAGTTATTGTTTTAAGATATAGTATGATTACGATTTTTTTTTTAAATCAACTATAGAATTGTCCAGTTTTTTATTTGTTTGGTGTAGACTTCAATGTTAATGTAAATTCCATTTAAGCAAATTCACACGATTTAAGTTAAGTGATTATAATAAGTTTAGTGATTTATAACAATATGTGTGTGACAACAATAACCGAAGTTTATCACTTTGAAAATCAGAAGTGACAGTGTACCTTTCCAAGGAGCCAGGATGCAGGAGTGTTTTTATTTGAGGATCCCGGGCATTGAGTCAGCAATCGATTTTATAAGCAATCTTCATTTTTCCTTCGTAAAAATGTATGGTAAAAATTGCGTCACTCTAGAACAAAAGTGATACATAACTTTTCAGATATTCCACATTCCGAATGATCCGGAGGACCATGCAGTAACTAATCTAAATCACAAATAGGTTACTACAGAGAATTCGTTCTCACATTACATGTAAATTTATTTGAAAATAACCACGTAAAATTAATCCATATATTGTGATCTGACTTTTTATACACTTCCCTGGGAGTACTAACAATACGAACGTGATCAATACGTGATCCTGGTCCTGGAAACTAAATATCATCTGAATGTAGTCACTTTCCCCCGAATATCCGGAACATCTATCCGGATGTAGCCAATGTGGTTCTGGATTTTTGATATCATCACCATTGGACTTACTTTTGAATTCTAATTTTATTTTGAGGTGTCGCATGATGGGTTTTTATCTTAGGCCGAAATTGGCCGCTTGCCCGGGAAATTTCCGGAACAAGAAATCAATTTCAATAATTCAAAAGTGACGATAAGAACAACAGTACCTCCCATTTGGCGCTAACGTCAAGGGTTTCCCGGACATTCCAGGACTCTGCTTATTTGCGCAAGTTTGCGCACATTAAAAACCAGATTTTCGGATAGCTGGAAGAAAAATCTTCAAAAGAAGCCTATTGTGGTGTATGTGCGCATGTGTGCTAACATTTGAAAACTTAGTTGAAGTTTTTTTTCGATTCTCCAAACATTTTATATAGGAGTGAAAAACCACGACCATGAAGGACCTATACTTTGAAAAATTGTGGAGAGCACAATGTTCATTAAATCTTCATAAAATTTTGGGAAAAGTAATTTCAAATAGTGTACAAAATTAGAAAATTGTATTTTGTTTGTTTGTTACGCAGGGCGATTGCGACTCCTCCTCCTTCAGAGCCGCAACGATCAATTATATAGTCAGGAATGGAGACGCTAAGTTCGGGCTTAAGGTGTGTCTACGGGACGATGACGATATCGATGTCCTGTTAAGGAAGTCACCGAGCTCGATAACTTTGTTCCAGATGGAACAAGCATTCCTATTGAGAATGTTGATGGTGCGTTTACGGTCCGTACTTAAAAATGAATGTCATCGTCATGGATGTGGCGGCTTTGAGCTGTTCCTCCTCCGAGCGGCAGGGACGTAATTGGCAGTAGAGTTCTTGAACAAACTCGACCATTTGCCCCTAGTCGTACAGCTGTCCATCGACGGGAGGCTACGTGGAGGTACGGCAACTCGGATTGCCCTAGCTTAGTGGAGGAGCCGGGTTGGGGGGCGGCGGCGACTGCCGCAAATCGATGCTGAACGGAAGCTGACGAGTGGTTTGCATGGCGGTGATTTAAGGGGGGATATACAGTTAGAACGAGAGAAAAAACTCATTTTTGAAAATAAATTTTCAAAGGGAAGTTTTTACTCAAATCAATCGAAAGTTTTTATAAGTGTATCCATGTAGTATACAAAAATATTTTTTACAAATTTTTTTCAACAAAATGGCGGCCGTTAGAGTGCATTGAAAAAGTCGTTGTATTTTGCTTGTGCCGGCTCTCCGGGTCGCAGTTTTGATCTGAAATTTGCAGAAACAAAAAAAAAATTCATTTACTACATTAACAGTTGAGAGATAATTTGAAAAAAAGCACTTTTGGTGCAATTTTTTTGAAAAAAAACCATATTTTTTCCGCCATTTTATCAAATTTTTCCGTATTTAATAAAAAAAAATATGACAATAATTTTTAATTCATATAGAAGGTAATTCTATAATAAAGAAATCCTATGAGTTTCAGCTTAATTTAATAATTAGTTATCACCGGCATAAACTCCGAAATTGCTGTTTTGAGAAAAACGCGTTGAAAGTTTCAATTATAGGTCTGCACGCTGACCTGTACTGGCTTTTTATGCAAACATTTTTTTGTATTTTTTGGTCATTCTAACTGCATATCTCCCCTTAATGGAATCGGAGGTAGGTTTGGCACTTGGTACCGAAGCGACGGGAAGTTCTCCTCGTTCATCGGAGGTAGGGGACGGCGTTAACTAAGCCGGGACTTGTTGGATGCCTGCTTGCTGATCGCCAAAAACTCCGCACGTTTAGGGCAGGGTCGATTGCTGCTGTTTGTGCACTTCAGTGAGGCACCTTCGTCCGTCGGGGCACAATCCTTGGTGGTATGTGCTCCGGCACACTTGCCACACCGCGGTTTTATGTGGCAGTTTTGAGTTCCGTGACCAAACGCAAGGCAGTTGCCACACTGCGTCACGTCATGCTGCTTAGAGTGATACCGGTCCCACTCGATGATGATGTTGAATAGAGCCCACTTTTTCATCAGGTCTCGATAATTAGTTGGTCTCAATAATTACCCTGTTGCTGGCGTCTTAGAAGAAACACATTCTGATGCTTCAGTGCCACCGCTTGCAGCTCGGCGAAGATTAACTCCAGAGTGAGTTTCGGAAGGCCGCGCAGAATCATTTTCAGTGGCTTGCTTCCGGGTGCGTCGGCTGTGAAGAACTCGTGTTGCTTGGCGACTAGCTGAGTGCCAACAGCACGGTAGTCAGCCTCCGTCGAGCACATCATGTTTGTACCAGTACTGCACAGCTTGCATAGCGGATGAATTTGGATAGCTCCAAGCTCGGTTCTGAGTGCAGCAATGTCCTTTGACGTGGTGAAGAGCGGGGGAACCTTTACCTTCTTTGGCATCTCCTGTACCGTGAGCACGGAGAAATGATTGCTCGCTAGAAGACTAGCATTAGGATTCATTAGACCGGCGTCATCATGGCGCAGCCGCTTGGAGCTGCTCGGTTGCGATAAGGATTCGGGAGCGGATGTCACCTTGGGTAGATTTTTACGACTCATTGCAACGGCAATAGCTCGGGCGGGAAATTTTCCCAAAATTTGCAGCGCTTTTTTTGGTTTAACACCACCAGAAGATGAGCAAGCGCAGGTGATAAATCGCGATCCGTACACGCAATGGCGAGAAAACGGGCGAGGGGAAAAAACGGGGAAGAAGCTTTTATTACGAGAGAGCGAAAAATATGACCGTACGTGTCACTTATTCGAATTGAATGCTTGTAGTATTTTTCATTTACATAAATATAGACACTATCATATAAATATTTCATGGGAATGGGAGGGACCATCAGGGCACCCGATTAAAGCACTCTGGATGGGGAGAGTGGAAATGCCAACTCCCCATTGCTAACAGTTTGTGAATAGAAGGCGGGCTCTTCTCCCCGCCCAATGGGGCATCCTCATGTTAGATAGCTCGCTCTTATGACCAATTTTTCAATCTTGTTATTGGAAGGACATTCTTTAAAGCCCAGTGGAAACGTATAGGTGATGTTGCCTATCGATCCACCCAACCCGTTTTGGGCCCTTCATACAATGACATGATAAGAATAATCAGTAATTATTAAAGCTTGATCAATCCTAACAGAGAGGAGAGCACATCGCTGTTGGACTTAGTTTCCGTGCTACAGTGGGTGACAGTACGTATCATACATCATACATCATACAACACTTGCACGTTGGACTTGATTTTCTTCTTAAATTCTACACAGTAGCTTTTGTGACTTTACTGGTGGCTGCTGTCCAGTTTTATCTAGACCTCCTGCATGTTCTGGGACACTGTACCCTTCTTCCGCAAGTGCCGATTGACAATCGTCCAATACCGTTAAATTGTTCGAAGATCCCGAATTTGACATTATTGTTTGCCAACCACTGCCAATATTTTTGATACAGGTGTGGTTCACTTTCACCCGTTTTGCAATTTGGTTGTACGTGACACCCTTTTCCGAGCACCAAATGTGCAGAACTTTCTTACACTTGTCCAGATCAATTCGACTCATCTTTAGAACGATTCACTGAACCGAAACCATTCGATTGCACAACAGTCAATGACATGTTGTTAGTTATAGCAAAACACACACAAAAATTAAGCCCTTTTGAAGTAATTAATATTTAAATGTTGCTAACTACTTTTCGATACACTCTTTATCTTAAAAGTTCTGTGACGCCAGTGATTGAACAGTACACACAGTAATGAGGCGTCGGAGTAGAACCGTTTGTCGTCAACTGCGGGTGAAGGTCAATCGGAAAATCAAGGCTAATCCCAACATCTCCGATTATCATTTGGCAAAAAATCTGAATGCCGTGCGCTGTACTTTGCATCCGTCTACGAGAAGGTTATTAATGTTACCAAACAAGTAAACACAACCCATCTGAAGCCTCAAACGAAAAAGAGTAGCCAGAACTCTAGCCCGTAAGTTGTACGACCAAGTTCTGACAAAACTTGATGGATGTCTCTTGATCGATCATGAAACATATGCTAGAGCAGACTTCAAACAAATCTCGGGACTCAAGTTCTACTAGGCTCGCGGCAAAGTTCCTGGCAGATTCAGGTTTATTTTCGCAGATTTGGCATCTGTTCCTGCGGAAAGAAAACCAGAGTATTTGTGACGGATGAAACAATGTATTCGGAAGTGTACACAAGGATGTGCCTCAAAAATTGTATTTTACCCTTCGTTAAGTCCCATGATGGTCCAGTTACGTTTTGGCCAGATCTAGACAGCTGCCATTAAAGCAAAGAAATGCTAAAATGGTACCACGATAATGAGGTTCAGATCATCTCAAAAAAGCTGAACCCACTAAGTTGTCCTCAGTTCCGTCCTATAAAGAAGCATTAGTCGATAATTAAGTGAAAACTGAAAACAAAGGAAGCAGCAACCAGTGACATTGGCCATATGAAGAATTGGTGGAATCAGTTAACCGTGCAGTTCGCTGACAGATAAGCGGCATCAAGATAGAAGTGCGCGAATGTCTTTGTAATAACCATAATTCATTGGTTTCAGTTAATTTTTAGAAATAAAAAAGACGTAGTCTACGTCAATAAAAAAAACGGTGATTCAATCTTAGAAAGTTTTAGATTGGAAGTAAAAATTTAGGAAATACACGCATTTGAAAGTTCCCCATATCTAAATGAATCTGAATCTAATCTAAAAAAAAACTATTGTCAACTGCCGATACTACGTTATTTGTAAAAAGCTAGTGGTTCACAGAAAACTCTCTAAAATAAACGCGAGTAGTTGCTTCATGATAGCACTAGAAATGCTTGGATATTTTCTAGCAAACAAATAGAATATTTGGAGAAATAAATGATATGCTAATAGCATACTGAACTCATCTATTTCCGCGAGAGCTCTCATGATTGTGCCAGTAAAATTAAGCTGTTAACCGTAATTTATCATCGTGTTTTTGCTCAGCACCTAATCTGCTTTATTGATCAAAAATCATCGCTCTATTTATGTTCGATGCTCACTCATGTGGCTATATGCTTGTCTGTGCGCTGCAAATGTTATTCTATAATTTAAATAATTACGCTTATAATCAAAACATTTCAGCCGATAATTACGAATCGCCTTCTGAAGTTGTCCGCCCCTCATTCCTCGAGATCGATGATGCCGGCAATAACGACCTAGAGATCAACATAAACAAAACACAGAGTGTATCGTGGAACCGAAAAAGAGGAACGGGGAGAAAATATTTATCCAACTGATTTTAAATTCATCAAATCCAATCGACACGATGAAAGATAGGAATCAATCTTCCACTTTCGTGTCATGGAGCAGAGCTTGTGTCCAGCTGAGTGGCCCATCGATTCGTTTTAATTGCTCTACAATTACTAGTACCTACACAAATACGCACACTCCACTCAGTCGGAGTGCTTCAGCTGGAGATCGGTTAATCGATTCCTTTTCTAGACTGAGTGAAAGTGTTAGGCTTCCAGCGAATTCATTCGTGTTATTTTTAAAATCATTCGTACCTCATGTTGTTAAACTGAGTCTGGCATCACGAGAACGACTAATAGTATTACTCAGTATCTTTTTGATTGAATTTATTTCTTGTCAGTTCTTCGGTAACAACTCAGTATAAATCAGAACTGAATAGATGCAAACAGATTTAAAGCCATGAAATTTCAAATTAACGGCTGAAATTTTCGAATTCCTTGAAATGACGCGAAGTTTGTTCAAGCTATCAAAAATAAAGGAAGAAATCCTGCTAATCTGTATCTAATCAAGGTGCTCAGTTGACAAAGCAACTCCATGCTGAAGGTAGCTGGGTTTGATCCCGGTCTGGTCAAGGAATTTTGACGTAGGACTCTATTCTTGTAAAGGGCGCCGCAGGTTTGGAGAATATGAACGATAATATCTCCTCTCTGATCCACTGAATTTTTACTTTTATAATTAAAAAGTACTTAAAAGAAAAATGTCGGAACGCACAAAGCTATTGTTAGAAAATTTGAGCCACGCTCTGGTTGGTTCATACTTACACAGCCAGAGTAACATTGCCAAAACCATCCAGCTTAATTAAGTTTTATTAAAGTTTTATGAAAGCCACTAGAATTCAATTTAGTTTTGTTATGGCAGCAAGAGGTGCCAACAGGTTTCAAATTTTAATCAGGTTTTTGAGAACCTACACGGCTTTTTTACAACGATCTTAAAACTTTAACTTTTAAAATACATTTTACTCCTGTCAAAGGTTTTATTTTGACTTTATAAACTCATAAAATGCTGTTTTGAAATGCTGTTTTAGGACTCATTCATATTATCTTATTATGGTCAGTTGAAAAAGCATTTTCAAACCATTTTGCCTCCAGTAAATGCATAAAACTGCTGATTGGCATTGACGAAAGCTACCAAATGACCAGACCAAATAGTAGCCATTGCTAAGATCAATTGGCTTTTTGGCAGAACCGTGATTTCTTCCAATCGGCATATTGGAATATATGAAATATTTCAAATGTGGAAAAATTAATACACCAAATTTTAAATGTAATACAATTGAACTGTAGATCAAATACCAACTTCGGTATTCTTTTAGATAACCTTATTGAATTCCATCAATTTTCAGGAGTTTCATGATTAATTTATTGAATGTATTTCTTCCAGTTTTGTTTTTGTTGTTGTAAACTCGCATAATTTCCGAGGCGCATTAATTTTCTGCTCTTATCATGCCAATATTCACCATAAAATTAAATGCGCATATGATTTGGAGTATGATACGCTATAAAAAAAACTCAATTTGTTTCATATATTTTGTTTTCAAAGATAATTTCCCGCAACACTAGAACTTTTTTCTCAGCCATTATTTACTGTTGAATGAATCAGAAGAGCAGAGAATCGAACAAAGCAGAACAACAAAAACCAACCACGATATTGCCGTGAAGTTTGACAGCTGTGGCCATTCGGCCCTATGCTGGTTTTGATGGCGGCCAAAAGGTTTTATGATGGTTCTCAAGTGGTAATCATAACATAACATCTTTCACTAGCACATTTTCAAAATCTTTATGGTCTAAGAAAGGTTTTATTAACTTTTTTTCACAACCGTCTATAGAGTGGGCCAGTTTGTACACATTTCGGCTTTAAAGATGCATAGAGGAGGTGTTGGTGGACAAAACAGTTTTGAATGTAGTTTCATCAGCAAAGCCGGGAGGAGTGCTATACGGCTGCAATAGAACCGAAGTTGTTACTTGGGAGTAACCGTGCCAGCGGTTATAGAACATATGGAGACGACCGACCAACCATCAGTCATCATCATTCAATTCAAACAAGCGACACGTACGGACGTGTTTTTCACTCTCTCGTATTAAAAGTTATTTCCCCGTTTTCCCTGTCGCCCGCTTCTCGCGATTGCGTGTCCGGTTCGAGATTTATCATCATTGGCGCAAACCATGAGAGCAGCAATCGTGCCTGCCGAAAACGTGTGGAGTTTTTGCAAGCAGTCATCCACCAAATCCCGGCCTGGCCAACGCCGTTACCACCTCCGATCAACGAGGAAAACTTCCCGACGCTCCGGTATCAAGTGCCAAGCCTACCGCCGATCCCATTAAATCACCGCCATGCAAACCACCCGTCAGCTTCCGTTCATCATCGATTCACGGCAGCCACCCCCAACCCATCTCCTCCCCGTTCTGGAGCAATCCGAGTTGCAGTTCCTCCACGTAACCACCGGTTGAAGGACAACTCTACGACTCCGATCAAATGTTCGAGTTGGTTCAAGAGCTTTATCGCCAACTACATTCCTGCCGTTCCAAGGAGGAACAGCTTAAAGCCGCTACATCCGTGACGATGAAATTCATCTTTATATATGGACCATAATCCTCAATTGGAATGCTTGTTCTATCCGGAACAAAACAATTGAGCTCGGTGACTACCTTAACAGGAAGGTCATCAACATCACCATCGTCACCGAGACACATCTCAAGCCGGAACACAGCGTTTTCATACCAGCATACCGAATTTTGTGACTTGATTGTAGCGGCTCTAGTGGAGGAGAATTGCGATTGCCCTGCGCTATAACATCAACTGCCATCTGCTTCCGAGTTTTCAGCTGCAGTCTACCGAAGCTATCGGAATCGAGGTGGAAACTACCGTCGGCCCTATCACCATCATCGCGGCCTATTTTCCCAAACAACAGTTCTACGGAATGACATTCGCAAGTTAACTAGAAGACAGGGGCAGTTTATCATCGCCGGTGACCTAAATACAAAACACGAAACCTGGGGGAACACCCGGCGAAACCGGAACGGATTAATTCTGCAGGAAGACCTGGAAGAGGGCCATTACACCACCTTGGGCCTAGTTACTCCCACCCGGTTGAGCAGATCCCGGGTCCATTCGACAATCGACATCTTCCTCACCAACATGGGGAACAACATCGACCAGCCGGTAGTACACCAGGAGCTCAGCTCGGACCACTATCCAGTGTTGGCCAAAGTGAGATCCTCGGTCAACCGGCATCGGATCGCCAGACGGAACTACCATCGTGCCAGATGGGAGAGGTTCCGACAACATGTCGACGACATTGTCGATACCAACGTGCACCTCGAGTCAACTGATGACATCGATCGGCAGCTACAGAATCGAGCAAGCGCCCGGGAGCAACATGTACCGATGGCTAATCAGGTGAGCAACTCTATACCCATTGATAGTTCTAAAGATTTAATACAATTGCGAAACGTCATCCGAGGGCAATACCAGCGAACTGGTTTGCCAACGCTAAAATGTCACTGTAATCGAGTGACGAAAATTATTAAGGCTAGAATGGTGGATCCTAAGGATAACAATTTTGCCGCCAAAATCCGTTCTCTCCCAGATTGTGCAAAGCCGTTCTGGAAGTTGATACAATTTTTGAAAACTAAGTCAATGCCCATTCCACCGTTGATCCCACTAGACAGCAATGGCTCTAAGGATTGCTTGATAACGAAGTCGATTTTCTTTGTTTGACAGTTGCACCACGGCAAAGTGGCAGCGTATTAGTGATTTTTTCCACGCGCAAATGTCGCCAAAAGTCATTTAAAACCGTCCTGGGAGTAACTCGGTGAATTATGAAAAGAGTCTTAGATCGAGAAAAGAAAGGACAACTATTGGCGAAGGTGACCAAAGATCGTTTTAAGTCAGCTCGGATTCCAAGTTCTTGCTGTTCATTAGGATTTTTTGTCGACATTTCGGCACGGAAGATTGCAGAGGAAGATTGCGGGGCAAAGTCACGAAAAGAAAAGTGATTACCGACCGCATCCGGGAGCTTTGAGTTAAGCAATTTAAGAAAATTTTGAACTTCCTCAAGCAAAACATTCGGAAATCCTTTTCACCGACGAGAACATGTTTATCATTGATCCCATATCAAATTAAACGCATTAAACGCATTAAACGGTTAATTCAAATGTTTCTTAGTTGGTAGTATCGCCACAGTCGCGCACATAGTCGATTCATTTACGTTTGACCTTAGCACACTACCGCCATCTATTCAGATTTATCACCCATCACAGTGTACTCAACAGATGGCGTAGGTGTGTTAGTGACAATGATTTGTAGAACGAAATGTTCAACGAGTTATGTCTGTATGTGTTATTAAGATCTGCTGTGCGTTCCGGAAGCTTTTAGAGGCCGTAATTACTGCAAGCGAAAACTCGGTCGATGATAAACATAGTTTATAGAAACATCCCCGTTTCAAAATTTCTATTTCTTACATTGCTCAATGGTGCAAACATTATCACACATACGTTTAATCAAGTTTAATCAAGCACTTAAACGAAGTTTAATCGTCTGAACTTGTATCACAATTCTTTTATTAGTTAATCAATGTCGGTGACAAACAGAGTAGAGTAAGATCGGTACGTTCGAAGGGAAAGGGCGTTCCTGTGCTATCACCAAGTAAATAAATACTAAAGCGTAGTAAGCCGAAACGCGTTATGCAACCAAAACTAAATAGTAAACGTCCATGTTGATTAAATACAATTGAAGCAAATAACTTCATAGTGTGAATTATGAAGCAGTGATCAATATAAGTTCAGTTACTGAATGGTTCCGAGAGTTTTAAAGACTCCTGTTTGAAGCAAGGTAGGCAGCCACTATACATTGAATAGCTCTAACCAACAAATATATACTTGTAGTAGTGAATTTTGTGTAGCTACAAATACCGGTTAGCTTAAAGATGTGTGAAATAAATCCAAGCAATCACTTGGGCTTATTCCCCGACTCAGGTGAGGTGATACAAGTCGAAAAAAGAGAAGAATTGTCACCTCGGGTGAAAACTTCCCGTGTAAATCAACTGCAGATCAATGTAAGATATTCAATTCTTAAGTATATAATTCTGAAGTCTGTATTAGAAAAACGATGGATTGATGTAGTACTACGTTTGTGTTTCTAGTACTGGGGTACAAGTTGCGATTGTGAAAAGTTGGACCGTCAGGAAATATGTTCAGATTTTGACCGTTAATAACCAAGTCATTTGAAAATCGTCTCCAATAATTTTGCATTAAACGATCGGGATTTTCACAAAGCGTCGATTCCAATATTGTACATTAAACGATAGAAAATAACGCATATATAAATAGATATCTTATCATTTCTTATTGCAGAGGTAATTAACTAAACGTACATTATTTTCCTTTCACAGATTTCAAATGTATGTAAGGGAGATCTCATTTGCAACGACGTAAAGAATGCTTCGATCAAAATTTGGTCGACTTTAACATGGCGCATTTCATTTCATCGTACATTTCCATCACTACATCTTGAACTGAACCAGAGTTCACAACCCGCTTTTGATCTTTTACACTATGCGGAGATCCTTTTGACGAAGACTACGTCTTACGGCAAGGGTAGGGTGTCAAATGAAAATCTAAAATATTGCGACCGTCACGAAAAACCGTACGTTTTGTACGCGAATAACTCAAATAATACACGATAGATTTACATGATTTCTTCCTCAATTGGTCGGAAATTTTACCGCGCTCCAATTCAATTGTCAAACATTATTCTCAAACAATAGTAAACTATTGAAAATAACGCAAATATAAGGTGATTTTGCAGAGTAAATTTACCAAATTTCCTATCACAGATTTCAAATCGAAGCAAGGAACGTCTTGCATCATCTTCTTCTTTGTACTAGAGAGGGACTTTAACCAATCATGTCATGCGTCTCTCCATGTACGTCTCGCATGCAGCTGAGAAAGCACACTTAGGAAAAAATTGCCTCATTCGTTTGGCAGCATTGAAGCTGTGCGGAGCTGATAGCTGATCGCAGGCAGCTGGTCGCAGCTGCTTCATTCGTCCGGCAGTGGAGCTGGTCGCAGAGGTACCTGGTAGTCGCGTAGCAGATGGTGGTCGCGTAGCAGCTAGTGGTGAGATGAACCAAGGCTCTCCCAAACAGCTATCGTCGCGATGAGGTAAAATGGCGGATTATGGATAGGGGCGCACAATCGCGTCGGTTTTGTGCAAGCCGCCATCTTACCTCATCGTGGCGATTGTTTCGCCGCGACTTCGAAAACGCTGCTGTTTGGGGGAAAGCGTCTTTGGGGGCAAGCGGCAGTAGGTAGAAATAATCTGTCCTTTTGAGGACAATAAATTAAAATAAAAGAGTTGAATCCTAGAGGGTTTGAGCTGTTTAGTGGAATGCCGTAATAAGTCGAGTTATTAGTACGAGACACTGAAGAAGTCTGCACATTGTAGACCAAATACGCGTATCTGCCGAAGATAAGCAAAGGTAGTTTGAATTAAATGGAGAATACTAATTTTTCTTCTAATTTCTAGATAAAAGAGTTGTTTATTAAAGAACTAATCTTAAATTTAGTTCGGTGCTCGATGGAGGGCGAGCCGTTGGTAAAAAATTTACCCAGCTGGTTGGCGCAATCCATAAATTGATAATCTGTCCTTTTGAGGACAACCAATCAAATTAAAAGAGTTGTTTGTACAAGAATTAAACTTTTATTTCGTTTAGTTTGTGCGCCTTATATCATGGTGCCGATTCGTTCGCCGCAATTGCAAAAATGACTCCAGCGAGCCGTCGGGAAAATTTGACCCAGCTGGTTCGCGCATACCACTAATAAATAATCTGTCCTTTTGAGGACAACCAATCCAGTTCAGAAAATTGTTTATATCAGAATTAAATTGTTATTTCGTTCGGTTTGTGCGCCATTTAATCTAGGACCGATTTGTTCGTCACGACTGCAAAAACGCTACTGTTTGCGGGAGAGCCTCCATGGAAGACGAGCAGGACAATTCTCCGTCGGTGAAAATTTTTTCTTAGCTGGTTGGAGCAACCCGCGATGAATCAATAGAGCCTGCCAGTGCTTTGGTTTATTTTCACCAAAAAATCCTACCAGATACAAATCCATCTTTGCTACTTTCAATTTAATATTCTCAGCTTGAGAGTTTGTTTGATGGATTTTCGTTTCAAATTGTCGATTGGCAGCCAGTGGTATTAGCAAAACCTGTTTTCTCTTCGTCGCATACCTTAAACCACACAAATTCCCTATCACAAACACCATTTTCGATGTCGAACATGATATTCCGAACCAACATTCTCTGTAAATTGCAATTAGTAGTGTGTTATAAACAGTTCTGTTGTGTTAACGATTCGCGTTGGATAGAGTCCTAGATAGAGTCCTGAAGTGGTACGCCGCCAACAACGTGCAGGTGGTTCCCAAGGACAAGAACCCTCCCAACACGCCAGAGCTCCGCCCAATTGAGAAATACTGGGCTATTGTCAAGCGGAACCTAAAGAAGACCAAAAAAACTGCTAAGGACGAGCAGCAGTTCAAGGCAAACTGGCTTTCTGCGGCGAAGAAGGTGGACAGGGTGGCTGTACAAAATCTGATGGCAGGGGTCAAGCGTAAGGCCCGGCAATTCGGATTTGGAAAAGCGGAAGCCTAACTGAATATTTTTCCTGAATTTTATACTAATTGAACTTGAAAAAGAAATTTAATTTGATTTTTTAAATAAACGATTTCACCGATTTACACGCGTTTTCCCTTGACCAAATTTTGACCGTATCACCCTTTACCTCTAGGAAGAAAAACTTTTTGAGAAACTTACTGAAAGTGAGCATGTCTAACCGATTTGATCCAGAACGCTTGCGCAGATTCAGAAAGCGCTAAAAGAGCGAACATACGGGAAATCACAGTATGTACTGTACCAGGTATGATTAAGAATTAGATTTGTTTGTTTGTTTGTTTGTTTGATATATTGTTCAACACTATATATATATATATATATTTGCCAGGTCTCACAATCAAACAGATAAAATATTTATTGCACGCAACCTGGTGAAATACATCAGAAAAGTATGCCTGTTATTGTGACTGGCAATTTAAACATCATTGTCTGGCAATTTAAACATCATTGTTCCAAAGTCAGAGAAACTCCCCTTCATTGATTTCATGAAGAAGTACCTTTATCTCGACTTGGCTTTGCACTGTGATCAAACAACCAGTCGTGATGAAGATTCTGCCGCTTTAACCTTCGTTCGTGACCTCCGTTTGCAATGCCAGCAATATTATGCATTTTTCTTGAACCACCGTCAAACGATTTTGATTTTCGACGAATAAACATTTAGTAATGTCAAGCGATTATGATTATAAGAATGAGCAAAACTATCAGTAAATTAATAATTTTATATTCCCTAACAGATCCTCAACTATCTTCTAGGCCTTAAAGATAATACATCGTAAAACGTGCAACCATGGCCGTGTCATCATTTAAACCAAAAGGCCCTTTTCAGGGCCACCAAAGAGTTATAAAGAGTGAACAAGAGAATGTTCCCACGCACTGACTTCATAAAACCAACGACCCTTTTCAGGGCCACCAAATAATATCATAAGAGCGTACAATAGATTTTTCTTACATACTGGCTTTAAAACGCTGGTTTAATGTCCCATAAGAGCCGCACCCGTCATACTGTGACTTAAACTGCTTCTATCGGTAAGGGTAAGCGACCGGCACGAATAATTGAAACCCTTTTAACGCTAATAACCCGAGTAGAGTTTGAGATCAAATTGAAAACTCAACATGATGTTGTGAAATTGCCGATTATGATTACTCAGGTTGCAATCGTTTTGGTCGCTTTAACGGTTAAAAGCTCAAAATTTATAGCAAAAATTTATTCCTGTGACATCAAATTTAAAACTGATCCTGCTATCACTGAGAGCAAATTGAAAACTCAATTTGCTGTACATTTTTCCTGTTGATAGCAAAATGAGTATTCTAGTTGATAATCTGTCCAGATAATGAAAGCAAAGCGACCTTTCTCAAAGAAAAGTGAACGCAAGATTACAGCAATATGAAAACTAAATGTGATATCGAATTTGACAATAGTGAAGTGAAATCAAATTTTGATATTAATTTGATGTTGATATCAAAATAAAGTTTCGAATTGCTATCATTATGATGTTAGACTTTACTCGGGAATAGCCACTCAGAATTTCCCTGACATTATAATGCATCACTTGGTTTAACGTAGTCTACGTCAACCGGTCGTGTCTTGTACACAACCCCACTGATTTTTTGGCTAAACTGTCTCCGATCGATGCTCAAACGTTCCTTTTTTCCTTAATACCCAACTTAAAACTACAGTCATTTGAAAATGATGCAACTTGTTTGCTTTATCTAATAAACCGTTCCAAATTCTTGTCAATTGATACCCACTGGTGGCTAAAATAGTTTCAGCTTTCCCTTCGTCGCATACTTCAAGTGTTGTGTATAACTTTGAACACGGTTCGAAAATTTTAACCGTCACTATATAATTCCAAAGCGCAAGTATAAAGCAAGCTTATGACAAGAGCAGCATGTCAAATAAAACTTATACAATTGGTGACCGTCACTAAACATCGAAACAAATGAAGCGCTAATGTTTTTGGAAATACTGGGGGCTGTACTTTGCCGTACCTTTTTCGACATTCGCACATTTGGCAGCGTTGTATGTACCCAAATAGGCAATTGGTGGTGAATGAAGCCTGAAGTTTTCCTTAGCGAAAAATTCCAGATCAGATCGGGAATCGAACCCAGCCACCTGCAGCCGCGCCTTTATCGACTGAGCTAAGGGAGGACCCCAGCAACCAGCGGGCTACGATTTCTTATTAGCAATCTTCAAACGATCCTTAGTTATTTCGAGTACTGTGAATTAAAAATGAATGACTGTATTCACGAATAAGTAAGACTTTAGATAATGGGCAAGAGCAACAAGCAAGAGCAAAAAAAAAGCGAAAATGAATCCGTGATAGTAACTGTCTGAATTTTCACAGGTTTTGGAAGTATTGTCTTCAAAATAGGGTAGGATTGCTAAAGCTGGTCTATATTTTTCGAAAACATGCCTCACCGGGCAGCATTCAGCCAGATGTGATATATGAGATAACATGTACTACTACCTAGAATTCTAGAGAGTTTGAGCTGTTTAGTGGAATACCTGTAACTAGAAATGAGAAGAAAAATTAGTATTTTCCATTTGAATAATTCCAACTACCATTGCTTATCTTGACAGATACGCGTATTTCGTCTACAATGTGCAAACTTCTTCAGTGTCTCGTACTAGTAACTCGACTGGGTCGAGTGGGCCGAGTTACTAGTACGAGACACTGAAGAAGTCTGCACATTGTAGACGAAATACGCGTATCTGTCAAGATAAGCAATGGTAGTTGGAATTATTTAAATGGAAAATACTAATTTTTCTTCTCATTTCTGTAACTACCCAGAAGTCATTACGATCATAGTACATTAGTGAAGCAGGAAACATACAGGAGACAATGCTGAATTCCCAGCAGATGCAGGTGAACTAGAAGGAAAGAGGTATTATTTTGCGTCGGCAAGCCTGGGTTTCAACATAATAAAGCTATCGATAATCTGTTGACCAGGGAAGTGACTTAAAATGAAACTTTTTGCTTAACTATGTTGAAAAAGATAACGCAGTATGGGAAAAAGCAATTTATGTTTAGCTCGAAAACTAATATTTTTATGCCTGTATATGAATAAAATAGTGAATAATTAATTGTTAATTTATGTATAGGTTTTTGATTTATTCGTCAATTAATTTCGGTTCAATATTACAAATACCGCAATCAATACAAACATTACAATTGTTTATCGCGGCTAAGGCTTGCTTCATTTAGAATTGGAACAAACTTTTGCTCATATTGTGGCGCTCCTGGTGGACGGATTTGGAAGTTCTGGGCGCCCACGTGTTGGGAATTTTGTCAGCTTCACGAATGTATTTTTGACATTCCGCAAATCGACTGTACTTTGTAAACAATCAACATGGAAGCCGAAAGAAGGGAAAAAATTGTGCACAGTTATTTGGAAAATCCATTGTGGTCTGCATCTAGGCAGCTGAAATTGCCCAGAAATACCGTATGGCGCGTTATCAAACGGTATAAGGAAACATTGACGACGATAAGCTAATCGTCGGAGTGGAACTGTCGACCGGAAACTGCGTGGTAAGATTTTGAAGACGATTAAGAGGCATCCCAATCTGTGAAAATTCGGTGCTGCCCATAGTACCGTGAGGAGAACTCGACTCCGGGAAGGAATCAAGTCGTATCGAGCTAGCAAACAGCCAAATCGGCCCATAAAACAGAATAGTGTGGCCAAAATCCGTGCTCGGAAGCTAAACGACCAGGTGCTGACCAAGTTCGACGGGTGTCTTCTGATGGACGATGAAACCTATGTCAAGGCTGACTTCGGGCAAATCCCAGGTCAAAAATTTTACTTGGCAACGGCTCGGGGGGATGTTCCAGCCAAATTTAAATTTGTTTTTGCCGACAAATTTGCACGAAAATTCATGATTTGGCAGGGCATTTGTAGCTGTGGCAAAAAAAAAACGAAAGTTTTCATTACAAATAAGACAATGACGTCGGAACTATACCAAAAAGAGTGTCTCCAAAAACGAATTTTGCCGTTCATTCGATCCCACAACCATCCCGTAATGTTTTGGCCAGATTTGGCAAGCTGTCATTACAGCAAAGTCGTTCAAGAATGGTATGCAGAGAAAGGGGTCCAGGTTGTTCCGAAAAACCTTAATCCACCCAACTGCCCCCAGTTCCGCCCTATTGAGAAATACTGGGCAATCATGAACAGGAGATTCAAGGCAAAGGGAAAGGTTGTCAAAGACATCAATCAGATGAAGACCTGGTGGAATAAGATAGCTAAAACGATGGACGAAGAAGGTGTGCGCCGCCTAATGAGCCGTGTTACAGGAAAAATTCGAGAATTCCTTCGAAACCGTGACGAATAATTTTATCCGTATTTTTTCTTAAAAGTATGAAGAAAATGCTACATTTGTATAAAAAAAGATCTTGAATTCAATAATAAATAACTGAAATACAGGCAATTGTTTTTGTTCCAATTCTAACTGAAGCAAACTTTAGTTCTCGGCTATATCCACTCAAGGTCGGCTTTCTACATGCTGCAGAACACACTCACCACGTCACTCAACGGAAACGAACCAGCCGGATTAAAATAGAACAGACCCGAAGAAAACTTCAACTCTCCATAGAAAATAATCAGCAGAGGGCCAAATGGGTATTTACCATAGTAAAAACAATAAGTAACAGTTTGTTGTTGTTTTTCAATAATTACCAATAGTCTCATAGGTCCCATCAAAAAGTGTACTCTACGGATTGAAATATATCTGATAAGTAACTAGAAATTAGAAGAAGAATTAGTATCTTCCATTTAATTCCAACTACCGTTGCTTATCTTCGACAGATACGCGTATTTCGTCTAGTCGAGTTATTAGTACGAGACACTGAAGAAGTCTGCACATTGTAGACGAAATACGCGTATCTGTCGAAGATAAGCAAAGGTAGTTGGAATTAAATGGAAGATACTAATTCTTCTTCTAATTTCTAGTTACAGGTATTCCACAAAACAGCTCAAACCCTCTAGAATTCATCTGATAAGTGATGAAATGAAAAAATTAGCATTAGCAACCAGCTGGCTCACACCGTTTAATCCACTCCACGCGCACAAACACTTATGTAATGACTACAACTGGCTTTGTCAACCGACTGTATAAGCAATGGCTGCTAACCACAGCTTACTCAGCCGTGAGTACTAGTCACCGCCAACTGCACAGAAAGTCTGGTGGAGGAGTTCTCATTGCAGTTTCTTCAAATTTTAGCTCGGAACTTCTGGTTTCATCAAAATTTAAAGAATTTGAGCATGTTTTGGTGAAAACACATATTGCTGGTGAAACTCACATTTTCGCAACAGTGTATTTACCACCAGATCAAGCTTGTAAGTCAACATACGAAATCTTTTTTCAAGCAGCTGGAGAAATTGTAACACAATTTCCCCCTGAATATAAAGTTCATATATATGGTGATTTCAATCAGCGCAATGCAGATTTTATTCCTGACGCAGTAAATGAGAGTATTTTACTTCCTGTCGTTGTTGATAATGAAAAGTTGCAATTTATTTTTGAAAAACTTGCGTTTTTAGTGCTTAACCAACCTAACCAATTGAAAAACCAGCAAAATTGCTACTTAGGTTTTAACAAAATATATGTTAATAAAACGCTTATAACTTAACAAGGAATCAATAGATTTTCAAGATGTTTACATTAATCGGTTGGAAATTTTCCCGCGTATCAGTTCAATTATCTTACTTTATCCGCCAACAATTTCAAACTACTGAAAATAGCCAAAATATAAAGTAATGGATTATAATGCCAAATTTTTAAGAGTAAATTTGCTAAATGCACAGTACTTTACTATCACAGACTTCAAATTTAAGCAAGGTAGTTTCGCAGTACTGGAGCTGCGAAATTCATCTAGCTATCACCTGGCGATGGCAACCTCTGGGGGCAAACTTGTAGAGCGGAAAGGCAAGTAGGGCTGTTAGCAGGTCACTTCTTAGTGGCTTGGTCACTATTTTGAGGCTAGTCACTAAAAAGTCACTATTTGCATCTAAAAGTCACTAGTCACTAATTTTCGGGAAATAGTCACTATTTTCGCCCCGACGCCGATTTTAAAAAGTCTAAAAAAATCACTCTAAGAAAATACGGTTACTAATCAGAACTTGGCAACTGGAACAGAAGCCGTATCTCCGGATGACTGAAACAGAAGCCGTATCTCCAGCATCTAACCTGGCAGAGGTCCAACTCGTCTTCTGACGCATCTGTGTCAGCCGCTACTTCACAATGGGACATTGTTAAAAATGATCCTACCGTAAGTAAATTTGCATTACAGCCGATTACCGAGGGAATATGCGACTACTGCCCACCTAATAGGAAGCTATGAGAACAGACAGTTGTGGCATGAGTTTCAACAGAAGACGTCTCCATATCGACTATGTTATCCAGTGTTATCGCTCGGCATTTGACAAGTTAAACTGAGGTAGAGGTGGGACAGCGTTCGCCAGGGCATCTTGTTTTCAATAAAACAAATTACATTATTACAAATAAATAATAAAAGGAATATAGGCAAAAGTAATTTTTTAAAACTTTTTAAAATCGGCGTCGGGGCGAAAATAGTGACTTTAGTGACCATTTTCCGAAAAATAGTGACTAGTGACTTTGAGATGCAAATAGTGACTAGCCTCAAAATAGTGACCAAGCCACTAAGAAGTGACCTGCTACCAGCCCTGCTTGCCGCTCCGCACTACAGGTTTGCCTCCAGAGGTTGCCGTCGCTAGGTGCTGGGCCTTGATAGGTAAATTTGAAATCTGTGATAGTAAAGCACTGTGCATTTAGTAGATTTACTCTGAAAAATCGGCATTATAAGCCATTACCTTATATTTTGGTCATTTTCAATAGTTTGAAATTGTCAACGGATAATGTTTGATGAATGGTTTGATACGCAGAAAAATTTACAACCGATTGATATAAACATCTTGAAAATCTATCGAGGATTTATCTTGTTATAAGCGTTTAATTCGTAACAATATTTCGTGACGGTCGCTTATTTTTAGATTTTCAATTGACCCTTGCCGTAAGACGTAGTCTACGTCCAAACATAAAGAAAGAACAGAGTCAATCCAAAAACAGTTTTTATGAAATGCAATGCGTAAGCTAGGATGGACAGCATTACCTCTCCCAGCATATGAAGCACGTTGTATGCTGATCAATATTGAAACTTTGAAAGAACGTCGGGATTATGCAAAGGTCTTGTTTGTTAATGATTTGGTATCACAACGTATTGACTCAACTGATCTTTTGTCAAGGCTAAATTTATATGCCTCCACTCGACCTGAATTCACAGTAGTTCGTCATTGTACAAATTATGCTAAATTTGGACCGCTGAACCGCATGATGATTGTATATAATCAGCATTGTGAAATGATGGACTTTGATACACCTAGGACAAAATTGAAAAAATATCTTTACACTCTGCGAAGTAATAGAACATAGGCATTTAATTTTAGTATCAGGATGTATCCATGTAAGAATTATCCATGTAACAAAACGTTCTACTATTGTTTGCGTCTAATAAATTAATAAATAGATAAAGAACAAAACTATAGTACATCACTTTTTGTATTCGGTGTTTCCAATAGTTTCCAATTGTTAAAGGAGAATATTTGAAAGTAGATACGCGGGAAAATTTCCAACCGATTGTTGTAAACATCTTGAAAATCTAACAAGTATTAACTAAGTTATAAGCGTTAAATTTCAGGTGATACCCTACCCTTGCCGTAAGACGTAGTCTACGCCAAAATGTACTGAGTGGGTTAATCTTACCGTAAAGGACTGATGCAAATGCGGTATCGATCGTGTTGATGGAAAAAGCGAACAGCGTTGAAATGAGACAGAAGAAGTACCTGAATCTCCACTGATGCAGATGCGGTACACCCCTACGTTATGAGCGATGCGTAGAAGGAGATGGTCATGATGCTGCTGAACCCCACTGATAGAGACGCGATACAGCACAACGTTCTAATGAGACCTCTTCCTGAAAAACAAATGAACCGTCACGAAAAGTGGTCAGGTTTTGAGCGTTAATTTCTCAAAAGATTTTGAAAACATTTGCACCAATCGATCGCAGATATTTCTAGGCTTCGATTCCAATATTCAAAACTATTGATTTGGAATCTTGGACTATCGAAAATAACGGAAATACGAAGTGGATCTTCCCTTAGCTCAGTCAGTAAAGGCGCAGCTACTGAGCAACACCATGCTGGAGGTGGCTGGGTTCGATTCCCGGTCTGGTCTAGCAATTTTTCGTTAAGGAAAATTTCTCGACTCCCTGGGCATAGCGTATGATTGTACTTGCCACACAATCATACTAAGCAAAAATGGTACCTGGCATCGAACGCTCTCAATTAACAACTGTGGAAGTGCATCTAGAACACTAAGTTGAGAGCAAGCAAGAAGCTAATTGTGAAAGCAATGAGCTTGAAATGCTAAAGAAGAAGAAGAAGTGTCGTATAATTACGGTTTTTCAAAGTAAATTAATTATATGTTTAGTATTTTCCCTATCACAGACATCAAATGTAGGTTAAGGAGTTGATGACTAGCATCTGAGAGAGTGAATTTCTTAACAAAACATTTAGCTAATTGGTTCAAATACCACGTACTAATTGTTATAGAGCCCGTGAATCTGGGTTCAAAATCGATAGTGTGGTCGGTTTCAGCGATTGGATCTTAGGTCAGTCAAACTCACTGGTAAGGTTATTTAGCTGTGGTGGTAGGTCGGTAATTATGAAGTGGTCGGTGGGATGTTAGGTCGACTTCGTGATGTGTTACCTCAAGGTACATATTCTAGTCTGTACGAGTCCAAATACTCGAGGACTGCGGAGGGCAGATGAATCTTGGGCGTTATGCGAATGTGGCAATCTGCTACAGGCAGCCGATCTACGAACAGTTCTTCGGAGAAGGTGCGTACTAATCCATCCATTGCTTGCATCCTTGGTGCTTGCATCTGGTGTTAACAATGTCGTCGTAGAGCTCTTGGCGTGTGGTGAGCATTAGCGGACGATCTTCAATGTGCTTTGCAAGAGGGATCGGTAGCATGGTAAATGCGCGCTTCATCCTAATCATCATCCTGACCCAGCGTTGACAGAGTAAGGCATGGATGGTCATCCATTCTGGTACGTTCTCTGCGGGACGGAGTGGTGGTGAGATGCAGTGCGTGATTCCTGAGTGTTTGTCGTGGTAGACTCCTAGTGAGTTAAGAATGTCGACAAGTGGGGCTGGTGCCAGCATATTCGGGTCAAGGATTATGCGGTAGTTCAGGCGACGGCTATTGAATGTTTCGCTAATCTGCTGTGCTCGGAAGTAAATCAAGGTCTTCCACATGCGCGTAAACTGTTCAATAATTAACGGTAGATCAACGGTCGTTAGGTTGTGTAGATGGTTTCATGTCTCAGCGATTATGAAGTTCTGGTTGTCAATAGATGGAATTCCTCCATCTGATTCAACGGTGCCGAACTGTAGGGTATCCTTCGGGGCTAGGGGAATGGTGTAGGAGGATGGGGCTGGAGGTTTGGAGGGTGCGGAGGGCTTTGGTTCGAGAGGGGCCAGCGGTTGGGGTACTCGGGGGTGCTGCGGTTGGGGCGGGCAGTGCCTTGGGGGGGGGGGGGGGTGCTGGTGGTGGTGCAGATGCCATGGTGGCTTGTGCTATGAATGCTTATAGAGGTGAAGCGATATCACTCGGCGTTGTAGTCGGGATAATTTTATTTCCAATGTTCACGTATACTTCCTTTGTTTGTTTATGAAAAACTCTCACTTGCGGTAGGTTGCAGTGACTAATATCGATTTTCCTTTAGCCAGTAAAGGGACTGAGGGTTAAATTTCTGAAGACTTCTCTTAGGTTTTAAACCTGTTATTCGTAATTTACGAACCTCAAAGCACGGTTTTCAGTGCAAACACACAACTTGTCAGCCATGTTGGTATTGATGGGTCTATTACAAGGGCTACTGGTTGATGCCCAGCTTTGTTAATATTATCTATTGCCATTTTCGATTATTAGTGTGCTGATTAGATTATACTGTGAATTTCGGTTCAACATCGTGCAAAGTTCTGGAATATTTTATTCATTGTGGATAATGATCTAATCTGAACCTCGACTTAATTACAACTATTATTTGGCAAGTTACTGCTTCGTGTGGAAGCAAATACGAATTTACATGGAAGTATCTTAATACCTGTTTGTTTTGAGTATATAGACTTCTTATCACAACGGAATTTTGTCACTATCTGTATAGCAAGTAATGTTTGATTTCAAAGCCCTACCATGTATTATCTTAAAAGGCAAACTACTTTTTCTTGGTCAGGCATTGACTCCGTCTTCTATTTTATTGAGAATGTTCATGTTGAGCCCTGGGTTCATACTGATATTTTTGTACCAGTAATCAACTGTCCTCGAATGCGGAAAAGTTATTGATCCAACTTCTCTCAAGTTCTTATACAACCGGACGTTATCCTACACAGGCGGTGGCCATACAGCGTTATCATACACACATAAATGAATTGCTAGAGTTGGCATACGTTCGTGGGATATTATTTTTAAACCTATGACAGATAACGCCTTAATCTAGTCCGTTGTTTGAAAGATTCCAGCAATTTCGTTTGCTTTGTCCTAAAAATGGACGAGGGGAAATTTGACGCGTCTGTTAAATTCATTATTTTTTTCTGTGTAGTGCCTGGTATGTTTATTCCGAACTAATTTTCCACTGATTCCTTAACAATATTTTGTTGTTTTCTCGGAGCGTAGTGCTGATATTAAGTTTTAGCCTCAATTCTGCTCTTTTTTTATTAAATTGTTTTATTTGATTGCTTTCTTCGGTGTGCCAATCGCTGAACGACTGTCCTATTACTTACTAAATTTTCTAGTTCCAGTGTATTATACGACCTTGTTCAACAAATAGTTTATAAGAATTTTGTCATTCTGAAAACACAATATTGTCGTTTGTGATTTTCTTTTGCAATAAAGCACACCTGAACTTTGATGTATTGTATTCAAAAGATCGTATTTAAAAGTTTACCTAATAAAGTAATGCTGGAAATGAGTTTCAAATGAGAAGTGTGGTTGGAACGGCTCTGTATCACAAATATGTTAAAATAAGACAATAACAATTTATGCACTAATTCGTTAACAAAAACCACCTTTCACTGAAGACGTTGCTGTCGGTTTAAACCTTTTTCGGTAAGGAAAATTCATCACAGAGAGAAAGAAAAAATAAATTTTCTGCGTTATTCAAAGCACATGTTAGGATCGCCAGATTTGGAAATGAATGATTGCAAATATTGTTGTGTGGCGTATGAAAGACTGCAAACAATTTTGTTCGTACGCTGCCTTCGGCTTTTTATTCTGCGATGTTCAAGGTCGTCTGTCAACAAACACTGGACGTTCTTCTAAATAATTGCTGTCAAAACCAATAGAAGCTAACCACTTGCCTCCAAATTTCTTGCAAAAGCAACGAGCATTTCTAAATGATTTCTTTCAAAATACACGTGAATAACGCTCTTAATGATTCGTAACTCTTGCTAAAACCACAATGTCCAATATTGAACTTAAGCCCCCGAAAATGCGTTATTTTCGATAGTAAAATGTTTAAAATTAATATTCTTCGTAGTGAATGCCCTCATCGATTGGTGCAGTTAGAAATTTGTGCCAATTTTAGAAATTGATCGTGAACTGAGTTATGAGTTTGAAGGAGCTCAAAATCCAACCATATTTAGTTAGTGGCTCTTCAACATTTCACACCCGCAACATGTACCAACGTGTGAAATCACCGACGTAGTCCAACGCATAACAGGAAGCAAGGAAACCCGGAAGGTCAAGCGAAGATGGTCGATGTTGGAGATAAAGACACGCTAGACGCAAAATAATTAACTTTAACAAGCGCGTGAAATTTCCCCTCGTTTAATTCCAAGCCCCAAAGGACCTTAGTAGCACACTTGTTGCGATTCAGTTGAAATAACATAAATATGACTTGCTAAGTCAATAAGAAAGTTACTACATCTAATTATGACCGTAGTGTGCTACTTGGGGAGGCGTAAACAACGAAATTGTTTGCAATCTTTCATGCGCTATACAACAATGTTTGTACTCTTTCATACAACAGGCTAGATTCAGGAGTATTTTTGCTGAAATTTAAATGAAATATCTCATTATTTTCTGCTAAATCGAGCAATCCATTTATGTGCTTTAAATGGTCTCGTGGGAAGGAATGGTATAATGCGGATGCCAAAAACAAAATGGACTTTTGAACCTAAACCTCCTACTTCCCAAGTATTCAGTGATCGTCTGTAGAATTGGGAATTCTGCGGCTCAATTAAGGTTTCAAATTTCAAAGTATTTTCGGGAATATCTAACGCAATTTTTGGCAACACATCATTTCGTTAAAAGCTCGCAAGAAGCACGCAATACGCAGTACTAGTGTGTTGGATGGAAGGTATAACCAAAGCACTGTATTTAATACCGTATTTAATGAACTTCGAAGTTGTAATGATAAAAATTATTTGTTTGTTTATTTGTTTAGAGATTCGTCCACATATAACTATGTTTATCCTATTTATTATTAGATAAAACTAAATAACATAAAAAAATAACACTGGCATCTTCGGTAAAAACGATTATTTACCTCACGGGATACATTTAAATCAAACACGTAATAGCAGCTGTTTAAAACGCAGCATATAAAAGCAGCAAAGCAGCTTTTAAACACGCGGTTGATGAGCTTAGACCGATTTTCAAAACTTCGTAATCTGTGAGGGTCTTGGCAACAAAGATGTCACCAAGCAAAGCGTACAAACCATCGCTGAACGGCTTCGATCTTCCGGGCTGCATTTTGGAAGAAAGGGGACCAAACGACAGCACAGTATTCTCAAAAAATACAAACCACAGAGCAGTACAATGCCCTCAGACAATAAACGTCTTTTAAGGTTTTTGCGAATTGGAAGATGAATCCTAGCTGCGATAAGGTCTTGGAAACGATATAGGAAATGTGGTTCTTTTCTGACAGTTTTGAATCGTGTGTTGTTTCCCGTTTCGAGTGCGTTCCTTGAAGGATGTAGTCGTGGACATAAATCGCACGTTTTCGGCCAAAGGATATAGCCGAGCATTTGGATACATTTTAGGACATGCTGTTAATCCGGCACCAGTCGTCGAACACTTGTAGTTCTAGCTAAAGAAAGTGGGCGTCTTTTGGATATTTCATGAGCAAGTTCATGTCGTGCATACACAACAGGGAAAAGGCTTTCATTAATGATGTGAATAAACCACTCATGGGAGGATCTTGCGGAGGCTTTTTTGATTCCGGTCTGCCGCGAAACTGACAACGAAAGGAAACATTTGCATTTTTGGTACGCTACGAAGACCTCGGCATTGATGAGCTGGAGTAAGATAAGTGCAGTTAAGTGGTCCCGTAGTAGGTTTTTCAGCTCGTTCATGATTTCTGACTTGAGGCTTTCAACGATTTTGTTTTGCTGTCCGAGAATAACTTCTTGGTCAGACTCGTAGGCGGAAGAAATGAAGCTGCGGACTCAGATGTGATTTGCACGTGCTTTTATTTTGTGGCAAGTAGAACAATTGAAATTATCGGTATGCGCGTCGTGGTGAAAGAAGATGAATTGCCTTTGGGTATGCAATCACATATGTGTTATAGCAGTTGCTGCCAAATAAATCTTTTAGATGTCGCTGCGATTGAAAAAATGAAGTGGTTTATAACGAGGAGGAGCGACGTTCACGAAGGACCGCGTAGGTGTACACTTCTGTTTCATTTTGCTCAATTTTTGAGTACAATTGTGTACTGTCTCTTTTTTGCTCACGGAAATGTTACTGAATTTTCGTTAAAAGTGGATCTACTCAATATTATGAGTCGATCCACTTTTAACGAAAACTGCAATACTTTACATGATATTTAACGCTAGTAAATAGCACGCGATACGGACCAAAATGATTTCAGTGTTCGACATTAGCTTGTCGAAGTAGACATAAATTGAATCAACATGAAAACATGGTAGACTTGTAAGATTTTCTGCCCGAACCACCTGAGTGAGTGAGTGCAAATTTTGAACACTGAACTTATTTCGATGTGTCGTGCGTGCTATTACTAGAGTTGCTGGACGAATCCAGGTTGAAAAAAAGAAGAAGACACTCAGTGTCAATCAGATAAATCTGACAGCTCCCTTGTTAAGGTATAGAGCGAAAATTTTAAATGCTTTTAAAAAATTCAAATGAAATTTTTATAAAAAGCTATCTCTTGCATGATTGAAGAAAAATCCAAATCCACTCAATGAAGACATTTTCAGCTTAATAAAATAGAAAAAATGCAATGCCCCTATTTTGCAGTTTTAAATTTTTCTTCCGTCTGTTTACGAACCGCTTTTAATTACAATTTAATTTGAAATCATCCGAAGCATTTTGAAATTTTCGTCCCATATTTTAACATGGAAGCTGTCAGTTTTATCACCACTAGGTGTTTTCTCTTTTCAACTTGGATTCGTCTATAGCATAGCCAACAAAGAAGAGAAGCACAAAAATGTAGAACGAAGCAAAATTCGCACGAGAGGATGGGCTTCAGTTATAAAATCGAACTTCGGCAACAAAGCAAAATAATTTTGCAGCTGAGGGGTGTCACTGTTGCTGTATTAAACATGCAATGAACCTGATAAAATATGAAAAAAGACAATAAGAAGAATTTGTTACCCGTTATTGAGGAATCAGGAAGGGAAAACCATATTTTCTACCTGTCAATATGCAGGGTTGTATAGAGTAAAAATAGGTCACTTTGAAAAAAAAAATTGATTACTTATACTAATAACATTTAATTCAAAATGTTGTATGTTTGTCTGAACAAATGGTGCCTTAATGAAGTCATTCTGTTCAGTCGCACGAGAGTTATTGGCGTGCAAAAACCTTTCACTTTCGCGTGACGCTCTCATTTTTTAAAATTTTGGAATGATAGCCGATACAGAAAAAAGAAACGTAGTTCTATGTTAAAAATGCGTGCTGATGGGGAAGTAGAAATAAATACCACGGTTCCACTAGCAAAACAACAATCACACTAGCAAAACAACAATCACAATCACAGCAAAATACGACGACAATGTACGAATTTTCACAATCACGCACGACTATAGATCGAAAGATGGTCAAAACGGTACCTTGAGGTAATTATCACAAGTGATTGCACGTCTAAAAGGTAAACAAAAACGATCACTAGAAGAAATAAAAAAGTAGAACAACTTTGCCTTGTTCGTTAGGGAGTATCAGATCTACCACTGAACACTAGTCTAATAAATTCAAACTCATGAACATATTTGAATTCCTAGTTAGAATAACGTATCTCAGTTCTTATTACATTTTATGTCGTGTTAAAAGCGACAATACTTGAAACACCGAGGTTGAGCTTGAAAGGAGGAAAACATGGTTAGTCGTCATTTAATTGAATTCTCATTTTCTAGATTTAATGTTCAATAGTTTGAAGTGGTTAGGACTACGGTTCTGATCGGAGTCGCTGCTTAAATTCTTTGCAATGAATCCAGTTTTGACCGATAAAGGTGCCGTCTTTGCTTAGTTCTCTCACTCCTCAAAACGTTTTAATAGCACGAGCCGGTTTGGAGATTTGGAAGTTTAAAAACATATTGGGTGTTTTGTATTCAAAAATAGATGTCTTTAATTCATGAACAATCAAAAAGATCTAAAAGGCCACCATCAGAATGATAATTGCTTGCTCAATGCTGATTCGTAATTGATTTCATGAACTCGCGATGAAGTCAATGCAATCTTTAACAATGTCACTATTGCTAAATCACCCGTTTGATATGCTATCAGCATTACCATAGCGGAGCTAAGTATTTGCACCTGAAGTTATGTCGTACTCGTGTATACCTTTAGGCTTCATTTCCTTGCTTCTGAGCAGCAAATGGCTGAATTCTTTTATTGCACTGTGTGAAGGGTGTACGGAATCAAATTGCGACACTCACAAATATTCGGCAAAATTCGCCCGTTCAAACAATCATCTTTAAACTTTCAGGGAGTAAAATAAAACATGTTATAAATATTTTCCATGTTTGTTTTATTCAATTTCAATTCCATATCCAAATGCATGAACTAATAAGCTCCTGTACACAGATAAAAGGAAACATTAAATTTTCTGCGTTATATAATGCACATAAAGGTAATGCCAGATTTGGCAGGAAATAATGGGATATTTTATGTAAATTTAAGCCAGATAACGCCTGAATCAAGCCTGTTGTATGAAAGATTGCAAACATTGTTGCATGGCTCATCAAAGACTACAACCACTTGAGTTGTTTACGCCTCCTTTGGCTTGGAATTAAACGAGAGAAAATTTCACACGCTTCTTAAAATTCATTTTTTTTCTGTGTACAATATTTAGAACAACCTTTTTTCTTGCGTGGCGATCCATTTATTCTTCATATCTCTCTCCGATTTCACTTCCTTAGGGTGCTTCCGAAGTGCCTGCTTCATGATGGAAGTGGAAAAAAATCGAAGACAGCTGACCCTGTGAAGGCCCGGAAGGTGCTGGATTATTTCAAGTGTAATCCAAACCTTTCGATTCACGACGCGGCCTTGATGGCAAAGTGTTCCACCTGGTTCGTTCAGCAAACCATGAAACGAGCTGGGCTTCGTATATTTAAGGTCCGCAAGGCACCGAACCGGCGTCATCAACAAAACAAGGCGGCCAAATCCCGCGCAAGCAAGCTGTATCGAGAGTGGTTAACGAAACCGATGCGTGTGTTTATGGATGACGAAACCTACATCAAGGCAGACGCAAAGCAGATACCGGGGCTGGAGTTCTACGCTGCAAAATCACGGTTTGATGTACCGGAAGACATAAGGAAGAAGAAAGTGGACAAATTCGCCAAAAAATACTTGCTCTGACAGGCCATATGCCAATGCGGTAAACTGAGTAAACCGTACATCACAACGGGTACCATCAACAGAGAAATTTACCGCACCAAGTGCTTCCAGAAGCATATGTTGCCCTTCCTGTGGTTCCACGGAGGTGAGACATTATTTTGCCCGGGCCTGGCATCATGCCATTACGCGCAATCGACGAGACAATAACTTTGTTTTTGTATCAAACACCGCCAACCCCCCAGAGTTCTCACCAGAGGTTCGTCCGGTGGAAAGATTTTGGGCCATAACGAAGGCGAAAGTTCGAAAATCGTCCAAGGTATTTAAGAACGAGCGGGAGTTGAAGAAAGAATGGATAAAAGTGACCAAAAAGGTCCACCATTGCACAAAATGTAATGAGGGGTCTTAAAGGAAAGGTGCGGGCTTTCAGCGGTGGAAAGGAAATTGAATAAAGTAGTTATGCCGAAACATAATCCATATGTATTAGTTCATTCCCTGACAATTTCAAGAAAATCCGACTTAGAATCAATTTTTGGTGAAAACTTTTGTCTGGTGCATTTTTTTCGAGTACAGTCAAAAATATCTGCAGGAAGATTTCCAATAGATAATGCAAAAATCTAGAAAATCCAACCGACGAATGAATGAATAAATAACGTTTCAAATCAACACTACTTATGACGGTCTATTTTTTTGAGTGATCAACCAATATGCAAACAAAGACGTAATCCACGTCAAAACTGTTGTTTTGAATTATTATAACTGAAATACCGTCGATCAGGGCTCGAACCGTCGAACACAGGCCTAGAGTGAATCTATTGGCTCACAAGTTCAAGGCTCCTCCAACATGAACCAACCTTTATGTAAATATTTAACAGTGATGATGAATCATATCAATTAGTTTTCCATTTCCAGCTATTCTCATCCCCAGATGACCACCAGCATCGTTGCTGGCTGGTGGGAATACTGCTGGATGTGGGAACTGGACAAACGGAACGGAGCGCTGCATCTCATCAAAATTTATGCATATGTTATTCTGTTTGATTGGAGTTCTATGAATATATGAAACAACTTCCACCATTTCAGCTCGCGATTGTTTTGATAAAGTCTGCCCAGGTAGGCATATCGTTGAACCAAAATACAAGTAGTGGCTAAAAATGTTTGCTTCTATTTAATTGCGAAAACCTCTGCAGCCGACTTCACGCATATGAACTATACTAACCGGATGCACGACCTCTTGTTTTTTATGTTTAATTTTTTTACTAAAAAAACTGGGTTTGGTCTAAAATGGCGGTTTTAACGTCGTTTCCTGAAAAGATATACATCGTTCTCATTACACTAATTTCGTAGTGTCCCTCAAGGAATCAACAGTCGTAAAACTTATCACTGATCCTGTGCAACTTTTTTAAAAGTCATGCGGGGTACGTGGCGTCTTGTTTGGGTATAGGTGCCAAGCCTTATGGTATGACATATTCCTACATTTATAAGCCAAAAGAAGCCCGGTGAACCGAAAAAGTTTGTTCTTGTTCTTTCATCTTTACAAAAAGGCACGGCGTACTATTCTTCAAGAGCTCCAACATGCGAAAACAGCCACCTGGTTGCCAGTAAGATTATGTTTGCTGCTTTCATTGAACTGCGCTTCTCATCTTTATGATCGTGACAGATATGGCAAAAGTGAAAGTCTTGGATCACTATCATGTTCTGAAGGTAAAAATGTTAAATTGACGATATCAAATTACAGACGAAAAAGAAATTTATATGGCATAAGCAATTAATTAATTAATTTTGGCAAAAAACGAAATAATTATATGATGCCGCGTTACTAAGCCATTGATATAACACTTAACAACGAACACCTGGTGCATTTTTTTCAAAGAATTTTGCCTGATTCTTTGGTATGGAAAGAATCACGATAAGTTTTTTGTTGCTACCGCTCAATTTGCAAGCACTGGTAACATCCGGTAGCGCACTTCGTGCGTGTCGTCGTTGCTGCAAAATGAGTGCTCCTGATGTAAGTCAAGATAAAATTAGAGTTGATTTTTTCACCCTGCTCTTCCTGTAGGTAGCTACTCTAACAAGAATTTAATTAGGATAAATTTCATAACGACCGACGACGTTGCCACACGCCTGCTGCGCTTATGTTATTGCCGTTATCTTGCCTCGCGGTGCGGCTTGCTACCGTGCCCTTCTGACCTTGGAATGTGAATGTGGGTTAGAAGCTATACGTTTATTGAAGTTTGCGTCTTTACCTTTGTTATCCATGTCAAAAGCTCTGTACCAGTGCGCTTCCGTAGCGGCCCCCGCAGACTAACGCAGGAACGTCACATTCCTGAGCATGATGGTTAAAATGACAACCTTTAGCTTGTTAGATGCTTCCTATGAGAGCAGAATAGTAAGTGAGCGAGAATTGAAAGAAAAGTTCCATCGTCAGAATGATCAAAATAAAGAAGCTTCCTGGCACTACGTGGGTGGAAACTTGTTTAATGTCAAATGCTGTGCATAAGTTTATGGGCACTGAGTGGCAGGTTGGTAGCTGTTAGCAGCAACGTGAGATGATGAAGTTGCCAACATTGGAATATAATTATGGATGAAATTAGCTATTTGTATCTATTTAATTCAGCACTTACAGGGGATAGGTGAAATAAACTTTTTCTTCTGCCTAGATGTTGGTCATGCTTCTGGGGTAAGCATATTATCGTCCACTCTCAAGTCAAGTACGATTTGTGCACCATCACTGGTATTCATAGGGAGTTTTCAATGTCAACACCAATGAATGAAAGTTTATATTGTTACTCTATGCCAGGAAGTACAATTGCCAATTTTCCAACTCGACCCGAGTAGAAGTCCATCTCCGGATTATGATTTTAGTAACTAAGCTAGGACTTTCTAGCTTTTAAGTGCATATATTGATGCAATGGAAGCAGGTAAAGCAATAAATACACCCCCTTCGTTGTTGTCGTTCTCTAAAAAAGTACAAAAAAAAGTTTTCTAGTTCTTCTCACATTCTCTAAATAACAGTTTCTTTAAAGACTGTTCATTTTATAAAGCGGACACATTCGCAGTTGTTTTATTTAGTAGTAATAAAATTCAAAAACTGTCTTTAAATATTATGACGTTGATGGTGCAGGTCGTTATGTACGGCTTGCTGAATTTGCTGCACCAACAGATCACCCGCCACACCAAATACTTCTTGGCAAATTTGTCGACCTTCTTCTTCCGGAGCATCTACTCGGGACTTGTTAAAGAAGAACCAAAGGAAAGGGATCTGCTTGGCGTCCGCTTTTATGTACGTCTCGTCGATTACAATGCATTTCAGCTGCACCAACCACTGACTGATACAGCTTTCTGGCGTGGAATTTGGCCACTATATTCTGTCTTCCTTTCCTTGAAGAGATGAAGTCTCGTCCGCTTCATTGTCGGCTGGTCGAACCAGACAAAAGAATTGCACTTCTTGGCCGATCGACAATCGAATGGAATGGTTCAGATTGCGTTAGCAGTAATCCCTCACCTTCCTTGCGTTCACGGGACGATTTTATCACACGGGACCCGGTCGAATTGTCGATTTTCAACTATTTGAGACTGGTCTGGATTTTCCACGAACGCGCCCATAATTTTTTGTCGAAGCACTTCTTGCTTAGTGACCGTCTCTATAACCACTTGGCAGATTATGATACATTGCAAGAATTTCATAAATATTTATCCATGCAATAAAAAGTTATATACAAAAGCAATAGGGTAGGGGACGGCTTCAGCTCCCCGGGACCCTATTCCAAGCACGGGGTAAACGTTAACCTAGTGAAGCACCATACTGCAAAAAATGAGCGTTGTAGGTTAACGTTTACTCCGTGCTTGGAATAGGGTCCCGGGTTGCTGAAGTCGTTCCCTACCCTATGTCTACGATTGTTTCTGCAGTCAGCAACGTCACATTCTACGTAGAGCTGTTATGAAAACCGGAGAAGACTAAGGGAAAGAGAAGTGTTTCGTTGCTCCTACATCGAAACCAAATAAAAAAGTCGACCGTGACGTCAGGAAGGATGAAGTGAGCGCTAGTGTGACCTATCCATCGAAGCCGTGCTTGATGTGTCAGAAACTGAAAGGTTACACTTAGAAGTTAACCAAGGAAAAATCGTGCAGCAGTGAATTCAAAAAAGTCTGATACTTG
This sequence comes from Aedes japonicus, assembly GCA_034211315.2. Classification (NCBI taxonomy): domain Eukaryota; kingdom Metazoa; phylum Arthropoda; class Insecta; order Diptera; family Culicidae; genus Aedes; species Aedes japonicus. The sequence continues at coordinate 105,650 of JASCZW010005274.1, read as the reverse complement.
CCATTTGAAGTGGTGCAGGACCTAACAAACCTAGCAAAGTGCGAGTTGTGTGGGATTCATTCTCAGTGTTTCAAGCTTTGTTGCTTTTGCAAATAGCTTGTTGCTTGCTTTTCAACTTAGTGTTCTAAGTGTACTTCCACAGTTAGTAATTGAGAGCTTTCGATGCCCGGTTACAATTTTTGCATTAGTATGATTGAGTGGCAGGTACAAGCATACCCTATGCCCAGGGAGTCGAGAAATTTCCTTTGACGAAAAATTCCTAGACCAGACCGGGATTCGAACTCAGCCACATGGTGTTGCTTTGTAGCCGTGCCTTTAGCGACTAAGCTAAGGGAGGAGTTGTGTGGGATGCTGCAGAGAAAACCGGTGGTGCATCGCTAATCTCTAAGCTGCTGAAAGGGCCGATCCTTCTAACGCTTTTATCATTCGAGTTGTTCATATTTCGCCAACAAGAATTTCCATCACCGAGGATATGTTCCACCAGCTCTTAAAACGATCAGAAGACCGACAAGCGCAGAGCTTCATATGGCGTGATTATCCGTGAGATCCAGCTCAAGAATACGTGATGGATTTTGCAACCTTTGGATCAACATGTCTGCCATACTCTCCGAATTAGTGAAGAATATAATCCCGGAAGATTGGAAAAAGACATATCTGAATGCAACAGCGGCTATAGTGAAGAATACCTACGTGGATGATAACGCGAACAGTTCAGATACTGTAGAAGAAGCAGTTTGCATAGCACTCGAGGTGAAGCAAATTAGATTAACGAGATTAGAAAATGGCACTCGAATTCCAAACAAGTTCTTTGACGGATCGGGGAACACAGTTCTAAAGCCTAGAAGTGTTTCAAAGCAGATAAGTCGACCGATTCAGAACGAGTCCTGGGGATGACCAGGATATCGGAAAGTGACGATTTTTTTTTCCTCTGTTCGGGACATAAACCACTGCAACCAGTAATTTGACAGTTGTCATTGTTTGTTTTGTTGGCAATGAATCAGGTTTAATTGAAAGTTTCCGCTGTTTAAACCCTTTGTGAGCGACAGCACTCTTCAAAGGCGCCCCCTTTATCAGTCAAAACCGGATTCATTGCAAACAAAACAAACAATAACTCCGATACTGACCATGCATCCGAACCCTAGCCCTAACCAATTCAAACTATAAAACATCAAATAGAAAATGAGAATTCACACAAATGAAGACTAACCATGTTTTCCTTATTTCAAGCTTATCCTCGGTGGCGCAATCCGAGTATTGTCGCTTTTCACAAGACATAAAATGAAATAAGGACTATTATATGCTCCTTTGACTACAAAAACAAATATAGTTTGAATTAATTAGGACTAGGGTTCGGTGGTAGATCTGATACCCCGTAACGCACCACGAAAAGGTGATCTACCAGCGTTACGGGTTTAAGTGATGAATTTACATTTGCCTTCAAGTTTTAAGGCAACGTGTTTGAGCTGCTTACAGAAGGAACCATTCCAACGAAACGGCAGGTTCTGAGAGTCAAGCACTTTGGAATAGTTGCAGCGTCTATTTTGGATGGCAAGTGCTTGATTCTGGATATCATATAGCTGTTGTAGATTGGGACGATCGGAATGCCAAAAGAGCTTGCTGATCGTTGGTGACGATGGGTAGAGGTGCTCCGTAATTTTCATCAGTTGAGCATTGCTCGTTACTATTTTCCTGGATATGATCCTCGTAGCTTTGGCTACTTAGATCTGCATGTCTTTCTTGACTCGAAGGAGGCTGCAGACGCATGTGCTGCGTATCTCGGATTTTTGACCTTGACCAAGTACGTTGTACACTTGTCTCCGACCAAACAAAGGTGGCTTCTCTCAAACCAATGTCGATTCCTAGGCTAGAGCTACAGGCTGCCGTCATCGGGGTCCGAATGATGCAATTTCTCCAAACGAACCATGCATTATCAATTAGCCGTCGTATTCTGAGTCGATTCCAAAACTGTGATGTTCAACAGGCCCTCGAAAATACCGTCAGTTGGTGGCATTCAGGATCAGAGAAATTTAAAGTTAAACATGCTGGATTAATGGGTTCCTACACGGTTAAACGTAGCGGGTGAAGCAACGGCATGGGGAAAGGATTTTAAGCTGACAGTCGGTGGTTTAGTGGACCACGAATTGTTTTATGAAGACGAGTCGTAGAAGCCGATCCAAGAGTTCTCGCCACCGGATTCATCAGACGAAGTGTGATCGGTTCATGCTCATCATCGTATAGATGTGATCTCTGAATAATTACTCTCGGTTCTCCAAGTATCCACGGTTGCTTCAAACGATAACCTACTCCCTTTGATTCATCACCTGAAGTTTCGGAAAAAGTGGCTTGGAGTCTCCTGACGTGGTAGTGCTCCCGAGAAGGAACTACTGAATGTGGAAGTTTGTTTTATTGTTTTATAATTTATTTGTACATCCTCAATAGAATTAACTTTACAGAGCCAAGCTTTCATATTTGTATACATCAATTATCTTAAAACTAACGTTAAGGGGATAGAACCGATTACTCGTAGCCGTCTAGAGCTTAATAGGAATAACAACTGAAAGGATGGGAAGGTGGGCTGGAATTTGAAAAATGGTTTACTTAACACATTTTTTTAAATACTAATCTGTCAAAAAACTTAAAACTCTACAACTTTTGGCTTCTTTTGACTTGAACATTTTTGTTAAAGAAAAAAAACACACAAACACAGATAAAAAAGAAACTTATAGTAAACATACAGGTTAAACTAACTACAATGTAAGGCTAATGTTAGTCAAGAAAACATAAATGAGTTTCATAAACTCCAGGTTATGTTGAAGTTTCAAGCAGGCTCAATCTCGTCCAGCGACGATTGGAGTACTACTTTTAAACTACAAATACAACATACCCAAAGAGACCAAAGATTACCGTTCATCAAAGTTTGTTTGCCGGTATGAGACCTTACCGCTAGTAGGCTCAGTTTGTGCCTTGGAAAAGGTCAGAAAGCGTCTCGACTGTCCGCAAACTCATCCTCTCCCGACAGATTCTCACATTCTAATGAACAACATCTCCAACTCTACCCTAATCTTATACGAACATTCATCCCCAGCTTTAGTTCATCATCATGGGAAGCTTTCCACCGATCATGCTAGAGGGTGACACAATCGTACAAAGGGAGCTTTCCCTTCAAACTAAATGCCCAATAACTGCATCGATTCAAATTGGAACAGCGCGCGAACTAGGAAATCTTTCAGGAAACTAATTGCTATGCATTAAAATCAGTGGATGGGGAATCTAATAAGGATTGTATCCAACGGTAATTAAACAATGTTAAAATTTTACATGTGTCTATTTCTTCATTTCTGTTCTTGATTTTTGGTTTTGTCCCTATCTACTGTGTGTGTCTATCTACCATCTTCGCTCCGGACCATTGTCTAGCAAACAAAGCGCTTTATTTCGGAGAGATCATTTTTGGACGACTTGTGCACATGGACAATAGGAAAGAGCTCTAAATACTTAGATGATTAGATGCGATGGATTGACGTGGTGAGCTCATGAGGTGGTGGAGTGGTGATGTGGTTGGCTCTGCTACTCACAACACGCTACCGGTGCTGGGTGAAGCCACCTGGCAGGACGGAAATGAGCGCGGGAGAATTCTGTTTGATTTGTTGATGGTAACGCGATGGTGTGGTCACTAGTGGCCGATCTGATGGTTTGCCAATAAATTTGCCAACGGAGAACCAATGTGGCAGCGAAGGACAAATGTGGCAGCGGTTTTTCAAAGCTTTTTGCTGCGAAATAGAGAGCCGTCGAACGGGTGTTCGACAACGGACAGTTAGACTACGCACTTCACGCACAAGCTAATCTATTACCTTTCTGGTTAACTTTCCGAACACACTAGTGTCAAAAGCTTCTAGCACTGGTTTTGCTTCTTGGATCACTGAAATTGAACACACAACTAAAGGGCGATACGGTCAAAATTTGGTCAATATCAACTTGACGTATTTCTTTCAATTTTGCATTTAAAAAACCTGAACACCCCTCATTTTGAAGGTGTGTGTGTGTAGAATGTTGCTCCTATTTTGATTTTGGAATTCACTCTTCAGTTGTCAAAATGTCCAAGCAAGAAGAGCAGCGTATCAAAATTTTGCTCGCGCATCGCGAAAATCCGAGCTGCTCGCACGCAAAGTTGGCAAAATCGCTAAAAGTTGCCAAATCAACCGTTACAAATGTAATTAAAGTGTTTGGGGAACGTTTGTCGACAGCCAGGAAGTCTGGATCGGGGGGAAATCGAAAACCGGAAGCCGCTGAGACGACAAAGAGAGTTGCCGGTAGTTTCAAGCGAAACCCTAACCTATCTCTCCGAGATGCCGCAAATAAGCTGGGTGTATCGTCTACAACCGTGCATCGAGCCAAAAAACGAGCCGGACTATCGACTTACAAGAAGGTAGTGACTCCAAATCGCGATGATAAACAAAATACGACGGCCAAAGCGCGATCCCGGAGGCTGTACACGACGATGCTGACGAAGTTTGACTGCGTGGTAATGGACGACGAAACCTACGTCAAAGCCGACTACAAGCAGCTTCCGGGACAGGAGTTTTATACGGCAAAAGGAAGGGGAAAGGTAGCGGATATTTTCAAGCACACGAAACTGTCAAAGTTCGCAAAGAAATATCTGGTTTGGCAAGCCATCTGTACCTGTGGCTTGAAAAGCAGCATTTTCATAGCTTCCGGGACTGTCAACCAAGAAATTTACGTGAAAGAGTGTTTGAATAAACGTCTGCTGCCTTTCCTGAAGAAACACGGTTGTTCCGTACTGTTTTGGCCGGATTTGGCATCTTGCCATTACGGTAAAAAGGCCATGGAGTGGTACGCCGCCAACAACGTGCAGGTGGTTCCCAAGGACAAGAACCCTCCCAACACGCCAGAGCTCCGCCCAATTGAGAAATACTGGGCTATTGTCAAGCGGAACCTAAAGAAGACCAAAAAACTGCTAAGGACGAGCAGCAGTTCAAGGCAAACTGGCTTTCTTCGGCGAAGAAGGTGGACAAGGTGACTGTACAAAATCTGATGGCAGGGGTCAAGCGTAAGGCCCGACAATTCGGATTTGGAAAAGCGGAAGCCTAACTGAATATTTTTCCTGAATTTTATACTAATTGAACTTGAAAAAGAAATTTAATTTGATTTTTTAAATAAACGATTTCACCGATTTACACGCGTTTTCCCTTGACCAAATTTTGACCGTATCACCCTTTAATTGGCACCTCCAAGATTTCCAATCTTTGAATTCCCTACTTCGAGCACCGCGAACACAGGCAAAGCCACACATCCTACACTAAATTGAGTCCCTAGGCAAATGGACGAGAAAGTCTAGAGTCCTCAGATAAATAACCTTGTGATGCGGGGCTCCCGGAAATGCGTCACCCGAATGGTAGGAAATAATCCTTGGACGTTGATACGTTCGAGTGTAATACCGCTCGCTCTTACAGGTTGCATTAGATCCAACTTTCCCACGATTTCCATGGAAACGAATATAACCGATCCTCTTCCTAAGCCCGAAATCATTGCGTGATAGTATTTCTCTTCCCTGCGCTGCAGCGTCGCGGATCATAGTGCGTAACGTCGTGTCCTGTGATGTTCCCTGCTCAGTGTCGCGAATGCTTTCCTGATTTTTGTCCTCATATTTGACTTGTATACCGAGGTTGACAGATTATATATACATTATGCGTTATTTAAGGTTTGCTCTGCGTATGCATGTTTGAAATTATTTAATTGAATGTTTACCAAAAATATTATCAAGAAAACAAGTACCAATACATTTTCTATCTACATATTATTATGAACTAACTATTTACAATGCGTGAATGCAACGTACACTTGGCGTACCCGTGACAAGTTATGCTTTGGAGGTTAGTGCAGACCGAAGAATATCATGACGAGGCGTTGACCATTCGCAAAAACCAGCATTTGCCACTGGATCAAACTAAGCGAATGGGGTCTTGGGGTTTTTCGTATTTATGGACGAATTGGGTTTGCTAAGTTTGTTCCCATTGGACCATAGATGCCTGTTGTTCTCCCGAGAAAGCATCGTTTTTCGGAGTAGCTTGTTGAATAATTCCACCTGCGATATCAGTTACCAACAAACCATATTTCCAATATAAAGACCGTTGTTTGGGTGGCAGCAAAACAATGTGCTCTCGTGCTCTTCTCAAAGCTCCACGAATGGTACCCCTTCCAGCCACTAGAGTGACACCTAACGTTCGATCATTCACATTTATGGGCATCGTTTATTTCGGGTCATTCCTAATACACATTGGAAGAAGAAGCGTGAAACGGTGGGTTGTGCTCATCACTTGCCTGACTATACAAGCCGAGCTTATCCAGCAAGTTATGCAAGTTAGCGATCACGCGGTTTATAGCCACAGGTTAATCAGGGCACGATTTTTTACGATCAAAAGTATCGGCGACCGAATCGTTTTTGGCTGGAACATTCAGCTCTTTTGCTGCGAACGGCTGGTGCGGACGGTGAAGTCGCTGAAGTAGATCAAGAATCATCTGCTTACGATTTTCCGACGTACTAAGTAGTTAACCGACGCCAAGCCAGTGGAGATTGGAGATTTGATAGCCATGGTCGATGAAGATCCGCGAAACAGCTGGAGACGTGGAGCTGGAAGGTGGTGAAGGCGATTTCCGGAAAGGATGGTAGGATCAGAAGATTTGAAGTACAGATGGTAAATGGGGTATTCTTAAGACCAATCACCAGGAGATCATCAGCAATACGGCTCGCGGAATGTGCGTGAGTAAAACCACCGTGCGCACTACTACTATCTTGACTGGCTTTGTGGTGTAGTATCTACCGTTCACATCACTAGTCGAAGTAGCTGTCAGTGCACAGTGGTTCAGAATGCAAATTTAGCTGGAAAGATAAATTTTCAGCCTACGTTTGAAGTTTTGGAGCAACATTGTCTTGCACAAAGGTGTTTCTAATAACAAGGCGCTTCATTTGGTGTAAATGGAAACTAGGGTGGTCCTTATTTTCAGAGAAATCGAAAATTTAACTTTCTTATTTGCAGAAATAAAAATATAGATTCGAGAAAGTTATGTAATAAATAAATTCAAGCAAATTTGATGCTATAACTTTTTCTGTACCTTTTGATATGACCAAATAAGAGCATTTTTTCCTACGCAGCTGCAACTTTTTTATTTCAACTTTTTTAGCAAAGTTGTCCTCACAGAGATTTTAGAACAATAACAATTTACAACTTTTAGTAAGCTGTAGTTGTCTCTTTCGTATGTCAAACAAAAGTTATTATGGTTTTTGTAAACAAAATAGGATTTTTTCAAATGGTGGTTTTTGTAGGTGGGTTTTTGGAGACCAAAAAAATTTCTTGACAGCATTTGAAAGGGTTTTTATTATTGCATATCATCTCTATAAACTTGAGATATGTAATTTTTTTAAATTGAATAAAACACATTCGAAAAAGGCGTAATTTTATGAGAAAATCGTTAATCACTCGCTGACGGTAAGAGACATCGGTTAGATTTTCACGTCAGAACTATTATCCTCTATAAAAATTTAGAAAAGTTAGAGCAAAGAACTGTTTTTTTTCTGTAGGAACACCTGAAAAAATGCTCTAATTCGGTCATATCAAAAGGTACAGAAAAAAATATAAAATCAAAGTTGATTGAAATTATTTATTCTACAACTTTTCTGAGTGATGTATGCCTTTATTTCTGCAACTGAAAAAGTTAGATTTTCGATATCTTTGAGAGCAAGGACTACCCTAGTTTTCATTCACGCCAAAAGAAGCACCTTGTTATTAGGCTTGTTAACACTTTTGTGTAAGACAATTTTGCTCCAAAACTTCAAACTTTGGCTGAAAATGTATCTTTCCAGCTTAACTTCGTATTCTGGACCACTGTGCAGTGGTGGAATAAGTTAAAGTAGAGCAAATAAACAAAAGCTTAAGCTTGGAGCATTGTCGGCAATAATTTTCATCTCGAAAAAAAAAATGAAAATACACCTTAACTCAACCGATTTGATAATTTATGCGATGTTAAAACATGGTGGCAGGCTCATTATAGTCAAATTGTACAGCAACCTCGTTGAATCTCGCTGACATTAACAAGTTTGTACCAAGAGATGCAATAACGTTTGCATTAAAAAAAAATGACAAAAATTGCCGATTTTTCATGGGTTTACCTTCATCCGCACTGATGAAACTACTCAGTGAAACAGTGAAGCCACTCCGTTCAGAAGTGTGCGCGTTCAAAGAACGGCATCCCATCGCATCGAAAACGGACATCGTGCGGCACTTTGTGGACGTCGGATTCGCCGTTCCCAGCATCCACACCATCTTGGCACTAATAGACAACAATCAGAGCATCGAAAGAAAGCCCGGTTCCGGACGGCCGACAAGAAGCTCAAGGTCGATTCAATCGGCCACACAGTGGAAAATACCTGGCAAACATAAACATACATGTCAGGAAGCGGAAGTCGCGTCCACTGGTTTTGGAGCTGCAGGCAATGACGCTGCGGCAGCGGTTGAATAATATGGTCACCTCGCTTTTCCCGGCGAATCTCGACGTGGCAGTGGTGATGGACGACGAGACCTATCTCACCCTGGATGGCAACGACTGGCAGCGCACTTCGTATTTTATTTCCCCCGTGAAGGAAGTGAGCTCCGAGGTGAAGTACATATCACACACCAAGTTTGTGTGGCAGTATGAAGGTTTCGGCAACACTGTATGTAACGCCGGTTGTAAGTCGCTCGTTGGCCCACCTTCTAATATCGTCGCCGCTAGCGTGCCGTATAAGTAGAGTGACGACGCTGTACCAATACAGGCACACTAGTCGCCACGATCTTCGTGCTGCACCAAGCATCGTCGAAGTTGTGTGCAGATAGTTAAAGAGGTAAGACGCATTTGGCAATTCCGGAGCGTGCTGGCGCACGATTCCTCGGTTCCGGGTTATTCACAAAGTTCCCTCAAAAAGTTGCTGCTGTGGCTGACAATCACCGAGAAGGGGATCGTTGGAGGAGATAGAGCGGCTGAATATTGATATGGTACCCAAGTCGGCGAAACCGCTCAACGTCCCCCAGCTGCGTCCCATCGAGAATTTCTGGGCCAACCTGAAGCGTAAGATCTAATCCAACATTTTTGTTGCGAAAACTGAGGAGGGATTGATAAATAAAACGAAGAATGAACTCGGGTGTAGAAATCTTTTGCAAGCAAGCTTAAATAATTACCTTCCATGGGAAATTATCGGTTTCAGCTCCTTTTTTTATCACCATCCGAAAAAAAAGTCCATTTTTTTATTGCAAACGTTAATTGCAATAGCTTACTCAATCCAATTAATGCATGCAAAAACAAATTTCATCAAATTATCAACCCCAAGACCTGTTAAACTTGTATGGCAGTATTTAATTGCACAAACCCAGTTTCATTTCAACGGCTTTGGCTGCTGCTTGCCTAATACGAAATAAAGGTCAACCCATTGGGTCAGAATACTTTGCATAATATGAAAGGTCAAAGAAAAGTTCCTTAGAATGTTAATTTTAAATAATTTCTACCTACACCTTACTGAATACGTAATTCCAAATCTACCATCAAACTACTCCCCCAGTCAGGTAACCTCCGTCGTTGACTTGTAATTAACACTTAGAATAAAACAATTCTCAAACGTGGATCTGTTTAATTTCAACCCACTTTTAGGTTCAACTTTCATGATTACGATTATCACCCGTTGTTTTTGCCTGGGATTATACGGCGAACAAACATGCCTTGGCATAGCGACGGCATATTTCTCGCCTCTTTCATAAACAGCGTTTACACCCCTGAATCGTTTTCTACCCTCCTGGTATGGCACGAGTTTAGTGGCAGAGAAAATGTTTGGAATTATAAGCTGTGAAATTTCCCTCCTTATGAAATCGTAAAACAATACTGTTGTCTTAGAATGGGGAAACCGCTCAACCGCTCCGACGAATACCTAAATTAGATCGGTCGGCATGCGGAGTGTTAGGCAAGGTTCGGGTCTCGCTTGGGTTCCATTTTTCCGCTTTGCAATCTAAACAAACACAATTTCGACGGATGCTGGATGGAAGAGAATATATGACAAATAATGGTCTAGGTTTGTGTACATAATATTATTATGATGCTCACATTTACTGAGAAAGGATTCGGCTGCTTCCGGCTCCAGCCAGGTTTTAAAATCCCACACACGCTTATTCGATTTTGTAGGAAAAGTGTAAAGGATGGAAATCAAATGTTTGGATAATACAGCTGAAAGTATCAAAAGTCTGTTTTTACGTCTGCCACAGCAGACGTTCTTTTATCCACATACCTTTACCTTTAAATGGTTTGGACGTTTGTTTGCAACTGAACCAGTTGTCATTAAAAAAATACAGTTGTGAATATTTTTAATTAACTCAATCACCAGAAACGCAATTCTCGGGCCATCGTGCAATATCGACGATAAAAATTTTCAAAAAAAAAGGTAAAAACCACCAAACATGCCTGGATTTGCCATCCAGTATGCTATTCTCAATGATAAGCTCTTGAGAAGGAACGATAAAAGTAAAACGTTTAAAATGCCATTAAGTGATTTAATTCCATTAAAAAATGCTCTCGATTCATAAAAAGCACGCTCTTCCGCGAAGAAACCATCCAGCAATTGTGCCTTCACTTTAATCAAAGGCCAGTTTTACACCTTCTCTGGGTTCTGGCTAGCAGAGTTGAAGCAATGGTGAAGTATGATATAAAATTTGGCAATCTAAGTACAGGGTTACGATCGATAATTCCCTGCAGGTGTTGGCGCTTAATTTTATGCGAGTTTAAACATTTTTACTGTTCAATTTTAGCTGTGCACAAGAAACACTTATTTAAAGACGAAAAAATAAATATTTTAACGTCAGTCAAGTGCAGTCAGCGTAAGAATTTTACTGCGTTGAACGAGCTAGAGTCCACTAAATAAAAATGTTACCCTACTTACTAGTCAGATTCCTTTTAACTGCATCCCAAAAAATCTAGCCGAATACTAGACTAATTGATGATAGAAATGGGCATTTTAAAGTAAGTAATTATTTAACCTGGTGACATCTCAGCCAAGGGCCCAAAGATGAGTGAAGACATGGAAAAACATAACCATCAAGATAAGAAGATCCCGTCGTCGTCAGTTCGAAGGGCCATCGACTGGTGGCGCCCGGAAGCGTTTTATCCGTAATATGGGTAGAGGAAACTTCTTGGGAGGCGATCGCTGGCCGCCGCAGTTCTCATTTGTGTCTTTCTCTGGTGACTGAGCGAGAATTTTCCCGAAAGATACATTTGCCACGCTAATTAGCTGAAGAGCGATCCAAAACAGTCGTCCATGGCAGGTTGGCTGCCATCGTCGCTGGAAGCTGGCCCCGTTCTGTTGGCAAAGCGCGTCGACTTCCGAGCAATGATAAAAGAGAAACATTAAGCTCGTACCAAGAAGCCAATGAAGGAATATAATTAATATTTCAGATAAGCATCGTCAACGTGGTGGATCATCGTGAGCAGGGACTTTTCATTAAGATTCTTCGGCCTTGGAGCATGCAATCGTGGATTCCCCCGACAGTTAGCAGAGCACTTATGTAGGCAATGATTTTATTCAGAAGTATGCACTCAGCAATAATACGAATAAAACAACTATACCAACGGAAATCTTGCAAACATGATAGGCAATAAGGACTGTTCATTAGAGAAAGTGGACACCTTTTTATCAATGCTTTGGGTGAGATTTTGCTAAGTATTTAAAATCATTGTTTATTTTTGCAACACAACTAAAAATCTAAAAAGTGGGAAATTTCTAACGATGGGTTGGATCAGCTTATAAACTCGCAGATTGATTCTGCTCAAATGGTTTTCCCAAAAATTGTCGTTTCGAGAGATCGCAAAAAGCGTGAAGTGCACTAAATCCGCGGTGTTCAAGATTATTTACAAGTTTAAAAAAAACGTGTTTTCTTGAAGATTTTCCAATATCTGGATGCAAAAAGCGGGCATCGGGCCGGAAAAGGAGCTTGCACCGGTTCACCTTATTGGAATCGCACAACCGTGTTTTTAATTATTTATTTATTCATCGTAGCTCATTGGATTTATTTTTTACATAACACAAACTAAAAATTGAAAAATATTCGACCATTACATATACGAGTCGAAAAATAAGCGAAAGATTCGCCAAATTTGAACAATTCTTCGACAGTCGTTAACGCTCGCATCATAAAGCCCGATTCAAAGCAAATTTTGATGCATTCAACTGATCATAAGTCAAGAACTAAACAACATACAGGGCGGCAGAAAATAATGAACTTGAATATTGGGTTAATTCGTGTAGCTAGTGACTAATTTCAGTCGAAAGTTTATTTGTTTATGTTTATTTTCAAATGCTGCATCCAAACATTTTATTTGTTTTATTGCAAATTCGTCAAAATGTTCGCGAAAGGAGTGATCACCAGTATGTTGCTCGCCCAGAAGAAGCCGAAAGAGATGGTCAAGGTGGTAGGGTGCCATTTGGCTACAGTTTACCGAATAAAAAAAACCCTGCAGGATGGTCCTAAGCAGCGGAAGCCGGGAAGCGGACGTCCGCGCTTTGCACGAATGCCAAAAGTGTTCAAATAGGTCCGTGCCAAAATTTCTGCACGGTTGCTCGTTTTTCCACGAACCAAGCTCTCCGCTCTTTGTACAATGGGCTCTATTTCCAGTCCAGTGAACAGATTTTCTTTTTCCAGTATTTCCATTACATTCCATTACAGTGTCCTTTTCTCGGCGGGGAAAAAGTAATCTCGACAGTGTTGGTGATCTCCAAATACGTGGTAAGGAACATTCCTAAGATCTTTCCGAAGCTGCTCTCCAGACTCCTCGAACTTCGCACAGTGATCGATAGCACAACGGAGGCCTCTTGACAATCGAAAAAGGTTTTTCTTCAACAGGTTTCTTGCATCGCTACGTCCTCGACCCGTGGTTAGCTGATATTGATAGATTTTTGTAGTGTTAATTTTTTAGTAAAATGAAAATGATATTTTAATATACCTGTTTCAATCTCTTCGTAGTTGCTTTGACGGCGTGGTTGGCACAATCAAACCTTTTGATTTGTCAACTATAGCATGCCTAACATCCCACTGCGGGGTTGGTTAAAGCACGGACTAAGTCCGCCACTTCAACAGGCAAAAATGTCCGGTTGGAAGACGCTCATGTACCACTGTGGCTTGTATAGTTATTCTAGCGATCTATTGTGTGCACTCTATTTACTGATGCGCACATGGGAGAGGAACTCTCTCCTTTTTTGGGTTTGTTTTGATTCGCACCGACTGACGATCACTAAAGTTTTTTTTTCCTTAGTCCGTGCTTTAACCTACCCCGCAGTGGGATGTTAGGCAAAAATGTCGTTGGTTCGAGTACCACCGTATACATGCCCTTTCGCTCAATTTTCATAAAAAAACATCTGTTACATTTCCAATCCTGCCGCACACTAGCGGAACTATCAAAACTTTCTCTTCATATCTTTCATTCTAGCCAAAAACATTGTTGTTCACTCTTGGTGCCTCATGGTGATGAGCGAACATCTCCTTCTACATCATAATCGTTACTCCTCGCACGGAGAATATATAACATAACAATTAATGTATAACAGTTATCTTTTTGTTGTATGTCTTCAAATCACCGTCAGTAATTAACCGAGTCATTTTAACGCCGTGTTCAAGGGTTTCGTCGAAGTCTTTTACAATCGCCACGCTCTCCATACCGCTTGTCGCTCCTCCGTAATTTTTGTAGCATTTGTGTTCAATAGGAATACCTGTCTTGACAGCCTTTGAACACAATGTACAGTTCTTGTTAATCATTTCGTGTCGCAGAACCTTTCCAGTTGCTTCTCCTACGGTTATTCCAGTACAGGACGCCGCATTGTATTGGGTACCATATGAGCGCTTACTGTACCCACCATCGCTTTCCACAGTACAGACGGCGAAACCTTCTTCGTTGACATCATCGTTTTGAATTGCCACTTCTCTTTCTTCAGTCAGGGCACGCACCATGGATTCGTCAGCTGCTTTCACCAATGTTTCATCCATGTTGATCTCCAACTCATAGAACATCTTTTTCCCCAACATGCCCTGATCCAAGACTCCGAAAAAATCAGCAATCGTTTGATATGTCTGTCCACTTACAAGTGTTCCATACACAATGTTTTTGAAGAATATTTCTTCGCTATGTGGATTGATTGTCTGACCGAGAAATTTTGTACCACATGAATCCTAGAGGGTTTGAGCTGTTTAGTGGAATACCTGTAACTAGAAATTAGAAGAAGAATTAGTATCTTCCATTTAGTTCCAACTACCTTTGCTTATCTTCGACAGATACGCGTATTTCGTCTACAATGTGCAGACTTCTTCAGTGTCTCGTAGTCGAGTTATTAGTACGAGACACTGAAGAAGTCTGCACATTGTAGACGAAATACGCGTATCTGTCGAAGATAAGCAAAGGTAGATGGAATTAAATGGAAGATACTAATTCTTCATCTAATTTCTAGTTTGTACCACATGTTTGGCAAGAGATGGAGAAGAACGTAATCATGTTCGTGCATTCTTCATCTACACAGGAAAAGACTGCTGCAGCACACAGTTGCCGGCTTCTTTAGGAACTGCTTCAACTAACTGATCGACACTCAAATCTTGGTCATCCTCTTTCATTACATAGTCGTCAAATGATATTATCTCTTCCATCGAAGATGCGCAATCTGTACTATTTGCAGACACGGTTCCATCTATGAGGGTTTATAAAACTATCTTTATACTATTGATAATTGTAAAAACACCAGAAAAGTAATTGATGAAATAAATTCAAATTCAAAGTACACTATGCAAAATAAATTCAAATTCATTTCATCAGCTGGAGGATTTTTTTACCATCCCTTTCTTCTGGTGATATTTTAGAGAAATTAGAGGAATTTCTGATTATAACTGTAATAAGTTATATAGAAGTATTTTCAAATGTCTGCATTCTTCTATTATTCTAGATAATTGTGCATTGTTCTAAAAAAATATATTGAAGTCAAGACATTTATATCGATCGATACCATTGACAGATCCAAATAAAATCTGCGCTCTCTATTGATTGTTTAGTGATCTTATCAATAATGGTTTCGTCTGGGAATATCTTGAAAAAAATATATGATGTATTGATAGTTTAGTGGTGTTTACAATAATAGTTGATCAACCTGAAGTTTAAACATAATAAAGAGAAAACATTATTCAGACCTTTGATCAGTTCAAGATATTTGATCATCAAACTTGTCTCTTGGGAAAAATTTCTATAATTTATTATTTGTTTCTGTATTCTCCACCTCATATCAGATCAAGAAAATAATTATAATAATTAGACAAACTATTTTTGCACTTTGCAATAACAGTAGCAAACTAAAATTTTGGAACAGTATTCTGAAGTCACTAATCAGATCATGGTATTTTTCCTTCAACCTTCCTTCTGTGAATATCTTAGAAAAATTGTACTGTGTAACTAACACCATTCTGGAAGATTGAATGATCCAATGATTGAGTATAGATTACTTTCACAGCAGTCAAACAATATACTGTTAGACAAATTTTGCTGCAAATTTTGCAAAATATTTTTTAAATTTAGCTTTTGAAACAAGCTATTGGCAAATGAGTCAAACTTACACTAAATGATTGAATTAATTCTTTGCCACAACTTTGAAAACATATCTGTCCCTGATATGCTTCAACATTTGTGGTGTTCCATAAGTGACCATTTGATTGATTGATTATATAGTCATCTTTAAAATAATAACTGATCAACCAGAAGTTTTGCAAAAATGTAAAACATGAAAATACTTTAAAACACATAAAATAAATCCAAATCTGAAACGTAAAATATATTCAATGTGCATAATATTCATATTGCTTGCAGATATTTCAAACGCATTTATAGTTACTCAACTAACGCAATTCATACACAATAAAATTGACAAGACAATTGACTTTAGAGTACCAAATTTTCTCTGCCGTAATCTCATACAATTGATTTTACTTACCAGGCTTCTTACGTTGCTTTGCTACACGTAATGACGCGGCTTTGCTTCGCTTAGATTTGAAAGGTGCCATTCTAAACCACCACACTGCTGCAACTATGATAACTAAGTATAGTTCACACAAATTCACGTGAGCAATTGTATCACAACAACTAATTTGTCAAACAGCTAATCAAGTAAAATCATCAGTTGCTTTGTTGCTTCACGGTTGCTACGCAACGAATTCAAAATTAACCGAATGAATCGAAATGAGCATCCTCCAGTAGTATGACGTAGTTTACACTGAACATTTATTTTCGTAAAGTAGCTTTCACGCGTTTCGTAAACATGGATTTTGTACATAGAACAAATGTCTCGTATATTGTATGAAACATTCATAATGCTTTTTATCTGGTGAAATGCTATCATTACACCTTTTTGTAAAATGCACGAAATGAACTTCGTGATGACCGGCCAATCGCTGTTTCTCTTTTATACCGTACTCATGTATGATGGTGTTGCTGCTGGTATGGGCGGAAATAATTTATCCATCCTAAAATAAAAATTAAAGCGCTGTCGTGAGCTATAACTTCATGCTCATAAATCAAGATTGTTCTCACGAGTCAGCTTGGCCTAGTGAGATCAACCACGGATTTAGAATCAGCACTTTCCAAATATTCAGGTTCGAACCCCATGTCTGAAACAATAAAAAAACGCTGGACTATTCCACGTCGTGGCGCTTTTGTTTTGGTCAATTACATTTTGAGTCGATAAAGTAGATTTGTCAGTCCTTCATGCAACCACAAGAGAGACGTTTCTTTTTAATTTGTGACAAAATATTCGTAGCTCTTTGCATTGTTTCCGTACAATGTACGAATGTTCTTTCTGTGTCGACAAAAGCTTCGTGCTGTTGACAGTTGCGCGTGCAATTAATTACGAATGTATCTTCATAAAAAGAACAAATCGGTTTCGTTGCTGAAAACAACGAATGTATTGGTGAGTATTACTTTCGATTTTGTAATATAAACTAAAATTAACTTTCAGTGTAGTAAGTATTCCTACAATCGGACCCTCCCTATTTCTAATGTAATAGCCAGTAGTGTTTGTGGATTCTCGTCCACACCCAATTACGCAATGCTTATGAATATAGATCAATTGGACAATACTGACCCGCATTTTGATGATAGCAATTATTTACCTACACTGAAAGTTAATTTTAGTTTATATTACAAAATCGAAAGTAATACTCACTAATCCATTCGTTGTTTTCAGCAACAAAACTGATTTGTTCTTTTTATGAAGATACATTCGTAATTAATTGCACGCGCAACTGTCAAAAGCACGAAGTCTTTGTTGACACAGAAAGAACATATCGTACATTGTACGGAAACAATGCAAGAGTTACGAATATTTTGTCTACAAATTAAGAAACATCTCTCTGGTGGTTGCATGAAGGACTGACGATCTACTTTATCGACTCAAATATAATTGACAAAGAACAACCACGTGGAGTTGTCCAGCGTTTTGTATTGTTTCAGACATGGGGTTTGAACCTGAATGTTTGGAAAGTGCTGATTCTAATCCATGGTTGATCTCACTAGGCTATGCTGACTCGTGAGAAGATACTTGATTAATGAGCATGAAGTTATAGTCCACGACAGCGGTTTGATTTCTATTTTGGGATAGATAATATTTCCGCCCATACCAGCAGCAACACCATCATGCATGATATGCATAAAAGAGAACAGTGATGGCTGGTCATCACGAAGTTCATTTCGTGCATTTTACAAAGGTGTAATGATAGCATTTCACCAGATAAAAGCATTATGAAATGTTTCATACAATATACGAGATATTTGTTCAATGTACAAAATCCATGTTTACGAAACGCGTGAAAGCTACTTTACGAAAATAAGTTTTCAGTGTATTCCACCCGCTATCACCCCGGTCGAATCCGTCTTGATCGCAAACATCTCGGCCGCTAACATTATGGACTTCTGGATTGCTGCCATATGAGCTCTGAATAGAAATTATAATACAAAATTGGGATTTTTACTTCCTCCATTAACTGATAGGTGATTATATGTTCCTGTTTTTTTTCGGATATAAATGTGCTGATGTACACTACGTTGATTTTCAATGCAATTATCCTTACTATGGTCCTGGATAGGAATAAAAACATCCTGGCCTCAATATAAAGCAACATTATTTTTCGGCTTTCATCTTCCTTTTTTTTCTAAATTATTTCTAAATTGTATCATCTATGCAGTGATCTCATCATTTTTCATGAGCGGGTTTTGATTGGCGAGACGATGGACGAATAAAGTCCAAAAATAAAGTTGCTTTATATTGAGGTATGGCTGTACTTCCAAAATCTGGCCACTTTAAGTTCCGGATCTACCACATGACCCCTGAACGGACATCTTCAGACCACTAACTGAAGTTCATTCTACTTTCGTAAACTAAATGTTGATTGCAAAAAAAAGGTCCTTTTGGGGCTGCTTCCAGGAACTGGTCACTTTTACGGAAGTTCCGGATCTCCCGGGTGGCCACCACATGACCTCTGAACGGACATCTTCAGACCACGAATTGAAGTTCATTCTACTTTCACAAACTAAATGTTTATTGCTAAAAAATCGTCCTCTTGGGATTAATTCCAAGAACTGGCCACTTTTGCGAATGTTCCGGATCTTCCGGGTGGCCACCATATGACCTCTCAATTAACATCTTCAGACCACAAATTGAAGGTCATTCTACTTTCGTAAACTAAATGTTGATTGCAAAAAAATGTCCTTTGGGGCTGCTTCCAAGAACTGGTCACTTTTACGGATGTTCCAGATCTTCTGGAGAGCTAGTTGGTTCTCAGCATGGTTCTCAAATATGATCAAACTAGAATTGTTTTTTTACTTTCAATGTTTGGATGCAAACCACGCTGATTTTTAAAGCAATTCACAAAGTGAGCTAAGATCATCTTTGCTAAAATTCTGGAGAGTAAGGAAAAACCTGAAGTCCTGTCACCGAAGATTTTCCCTATGAAATAATTTAAAGACTTATGATTTCGACTCGCTGAAACGGTCACCATAACAAGAAAACCAAAAGTCCAATATTAGGGACATATTTCTTTCTCTGTTCTCAACTATGGCCTGTTGTCTAGATAACTTAGTAAAAATATTGATATTGTTCATATTTTCAATGGAAATATATGAGTTTCGAATGTATATTCTACAAATGGCTCATCTAAACACAAACCAAAGGAACAAAACCTGCAGTGAGTGAATTATTAAATTTTCATTTTTCGAACAGCCATTAAATCATATGCGAAAATCTCTTAAGTGTTTCAAAACAGTTTTAGTTTAGTTTGTTTTCTGAAATTTTTATGTTTGGTAAAACGAATAGAGCTTGCAATGCCTTAAATCATTAAATTAGGAGAAGAAACAGTACGAAGATTGTGTTTAATAAAAAATCGAACGGATGGGACGAAGTTGCATCCATGAATAGGCCCAATTTGATGCTTATAGACCGATATTACATCTATATCCCTCGAAAGTTTCTGACTTTATAAAATGAGTTGTATAGCTTGTCATGGTACATACTACTAAACGACTTATTAAGCGTATCTAAGCAAGTGTATAACTAGCTAAATATAGCTTAAATCTAAAATACACATGAGTTTCAAATAAAAAATGCAATCGAACGTTGCATATTAGGCTAAGATAAGAGACACATACCCTACTTGGAGGTTTACAAAACCGAATGTCTCCAGGCGCGAATTCTGGCCTCCAGCCAGTCACAAAATACTACTGTGGTAAAATGACAAAGGAGTTCAGTTTGTATTGAAAACTCTCAATCCGCCCAAGTTTTTCCAGTTCAGGCTCATTTAAAACTATTTGGTAATTACCAAGAGAAAACTGGTAAAGTACAGTACAGAAAGGTAAAAGTACAGTCATGGAAACGGTAGCTCAGGTGGAAAGTTGTTGGGCTAAAATTTTCAAAATAGTGGACGAGACCGTTGTGCGCCGCTTGATGATACGATCCATATCCAGGAAATGTCATAATTTGTAAATATTTTTTTCTTCTTAAAGTATAAGGAATGGTACGCATTTAAGTTAAAACCATTTTCAAATCCGCTAATTTATATCTGATATAGACTCAAACGATGTTATTCTATTACTAACTCGCCCATGCTTCATGGTCTCATTTTGATAACTATAACAGATTTATCGATCCATCTTAGATTTAATTTGAACCCTTGGTATCGAGTCCCAAAAACTGATCAGTCAGGTTATCAAATGGATTTTCCAACCTTTTCTGAATTGAAGGCCATCCATTCGAAGAAAAGCAAACCAAACATATTGTGTTAGAAACTTGCTTTTCCTTAGATAGAACTTCTCATCACATCACGAAAGGCAACTGAATTATATGGCTTTCTCATGGCTCATATCAAGCTGTTTTATGCACTCACTCTTGCATAAAGCGTCAAGGATGCAAGAAGGAATATCCACTCGTGAAGAGGCACTTGAAAATGAACAACATGCAAAGTTAATGCCACGTTGTTAAGCTCTTTCCTTTTCTCTGAGTGGTCATTACTTTGTAACGTGATAACCGATAAATGAAAAGACATTCCTTTTCGTTGCCAACAACTTAAAGAGGAGTTTGGTTCGCGTGAGCAAGCCCACTGAATAATGGCATATTGCACCAACAAATAATGAAATGTCTCCTGCTGGGCAACCTTTCTTTTGTTGCGCTATTCGTGTGTGTTCACTGTTTCTTTGGAATTCGTTACAAGATATGTCAGTAGTTTCGTCGTTATCGGAGAAATTCAACTCCCCTACGTTTCAAACATGACATCTTAACCTACGAGCCAAGAACAAAGTAACGACTGTCAAAAACTCATGGATCTTATTTTTAAAATCAATTGACAGCACTCGGTTGGTGACAAATAGCATACCGTTTGCTTGAGGTGGGTCGAACGAACTAAACCACATCGACAACAAATATCAAATTCCCGTTGGACAAAGCAAAGCAACAGGGATTGATGTGACAATTAAAGGAAGTCGTCACGGTTGTCTCCTTCGCTGGATCTAAGATGTTCCATTTGATGAATGAAGATGAAGCTGGCGATCAATTGGAGCCAAACGGTTTTAGTCGCTGAACCACCCGTAGATCATAGATAAGGAAAATTTCCCGATCTGGGATGAATGATCGCGGGAATGAAATTAAATATATTCATGGAAATATTAGAACGATGGGGATAATTAATCATGATTCGTTGAACATTTCGTTTATCTTTCTGCGTTATACTGATTGAGTCATAAGAATCTGAAGAGTGATCCATTGCTGCGTAGTGATTTCCATTATGTACAGCAAAGGTTATGAGTGGTTCCGGATGTAAATAAAATTCTCTCTTGTTTGGTGAACAACGACCATATGTATGCGTCAAATTCAACGTCAAACGTCGCCAATATTTGTTTTCGATTTATACGATAGACGGTAGGAAGAGGGTGAGTTGAAGAGCTACCCAAATAGACAGTTATTTTTTTGAATATTTTTCAAATCCATATTTTTGCAATGGTAGGTAATTGGTTGGACCTGATTGGTCACCTAACTGCAAGTGAAAACGCCCATACTGTGGACTTAGCCTCAAGCCAGCAACTTCTAAGCTCCCCGTGGCTCCGACTGGAGTATGAGTAACCATAGACACGCTCGGGTAATCATTCTCGGTGGAACCTTGATTGTATGCTGACAGGGAGGGGGTTAGGAATGCTC
Organism: Aedes japonicus; assembly: GCA_034211315.2. Classification (NCBI taxonomy): domain Eukaryota; kingdom Metazoa; phylum Arthropoda; class Insecta; order Diptera; family Culicidae; genus Aedes; species Aedes japonicus. The sequence goes on along the minus strand of JASCZW010005274.1, from coordinate 83,866 downwards.
TCCTCGAAGGGTGAGCGTCTAATCTCCATGTCAGGGGCGGCTGATAATCGTCCTCGTGCCAGAGTGAGATTCGAAACAGTGTTGGTCTCGATGGACCTATGGCAATACAGATGTTATTGGATCATTTTAGTATGAGAGGTAAACACTGAAAAATTATTTTCGTATAGTAGCTTTCACGCGTTTTATAAACATGGATTTTGTACATAGAACAAATGTATCGTATATTGTATGGAACATTCATTTGGCTTTTTATCTGGTGAAATTCTATCATTACACCTTTTGGTAAAATGCACGAAATGAATTTCGTGAAGACCAGCCAATCGCTGTTTCTCTTTTATCGTAGTCAAGAAAAATGGTGTTGCTACTGGAATAAGCGGAAATAACTTATTCATCTTAAAATAAAAATCAAGCGCTGTCGAGAGCTATCACTTTAAGCTCATTAATCAAGCATCTTTTCTTTTGTCAGCATGGCCTAGTGAGATCAACCACGAGTTCAGTATCAGCACTTTCCAAAAGTTCAGGTTTGAAACCCATGTCAGTCACATTAAAAAATCGCTGGACAACTCCTCGTGGTTGCGTTTTTTTTTGTCCATTACATTTTGAGTCGATAAAGTAGATATGCCAATACTTCATGCAACCACCAGAGAGACGTTTCTTTTCAAATTGTGACAAAATATTCTTAGCTCTTTGTATTGTTTTCTTACAATGCACGAATATTCTCTCTGTATCAACAAAAGCTTCTTGCTTTTGACAATTAATTACGAAGGTTTCTTCATAAAAAGTACAAATCAGTTTCGTTGCAGAAAACAACGAGTGGATTTGTGAGTATTACCTTCGAATTTGCAATATAAACTAAAATTAACTTTCAGTGAAGTCAGGTCGAGGATGTTTCAGTGTTGAAAATTTATTTTTCAAATCAAATTTAGTTAATATTAGATTCACAAACTGAGACCATTCTATGGGAATTAAATGACAAATATATCGTTCTGCTATGAGTGGTATATTTAATTCTAAAAATTGATGACAAATTGTGAGCAAACGAAAATCCCAGTGGTTTCTGTGCTTTTCACAAAATTTCAGATCTTAATTTTTAATCTATTACTGTATCTGCATAATAAGACACCAACCTCTTATCCCTTGTGCTGAACTGCCGGGCTTGATGGGCCGCAATGGCTCAAGAGGGATTCTTTGTCAAGACCCGAAGCTAAGAGTCAGTTCCAATGTGGTAATATCACATTTATTAGTTTTATATGAAATTCAAATGGTTTGTTTCATTAACTAAAATCACTATTATACCTAAGAGATTCACTACAAATGATTATTGCGATGCAAGGAAACGGAGCAGCACATCAAAACGGATGCATAGTCCAAACTTCCAGGATGCGCACGTCCAACATTTAATCACAAAGTGAATTATTATTGTTATTGTTAATTTATATTTTTGCAACCCTCCACTATATTTAATATGACATTTTCAGCTTCTCATTAATGCATCTTTGTAAGTTATAGCCCACCTAACCCACGTTATGTATACACATTAAGCTTCAACCGTCGCTTCGTCCGCTACTTATTTTTAGCGGACTTAAAAACCTTCTTTTTTTTCAGTCGGATATTGAATGTTATCACACAATGTTTATAATCGGTGATTTTGATTTTATTAAATTTATTTTTAAGGGTTCCATCTATTTCAGGTATCACCAATCCGGGCTTTTTAATCAAATTGCTGTTTTTGTTATGTATCAAGAATGACATAAAAAATACTTTTGATAACTTATAGAATAATCTGTTGATTCCCAGAATTTTGTTTTTCTTGAACTGTTGATTGACTCTGTTTTTAAGCAATTTCAAGACTATTGCATACCTAATTTTTATTTTTCAGTAACAAACCACTTATAGATATACTTTGTGAATGCATATGTATACGTATATTACACACATTCATTCAATAACAAAAGGTAAGGGGGAGTACAGTGCGCCAGAAGAACTGTAGGCTGGATTAGGGTTTCGTGGTTATCTGGCCCAAGTCATGGATGAAAATTATTGGTGGAAATTGTGAGATCGAGATCAATGAAGGTCTAATTGTCTTTCAACAGTCACAATGAGTTGCTAGCCCTATTTTTAACAAACCACCAGACGAAAATCCTAATGTGTCCTTCATGCACTGAAAATTTATCTTCGTAAAGTAGCTTTCACGCGTTTCGTAAACATGGATTTTGTACATAGAACAAATGTCTCGTATAATATATGAAACATTCATAATGCTTTTAATCTGGTGAAATGCTATCATTACACCTTCTTGTATAATGCACGAAATGAATTTCGTGAAGACCAGCCAATCGCTGTTTCTCCTTTTTACCGCACTCATGGATGATGGTGTTGCGGCTGGTATGGGCGGGAAAAAATATCTATCCCAAAATAAAAATCAAAGCGCTGTCGTAGGCTATAACTTCATGCTTTAATCATTAATCATGATTGTTCTCACAAGTCAGCGTGGCCTAGTGAGTTCAACCTCGGATTTAGAATCAGCATTTTCCAAATATTCAGGTTCGAACCCCCATGTCTGAAACAATAAGAAAAACGCTGGACAATTCCACGTGGTTGCGCTTTTTTGTCAATTACATTTCGAGTCGATAAAGTAGATCTGTCAGTCCTTCATGCAACCACCAGAGAGACGTTTCTTTTTAATTTGTGACAAAATATTCGTAGTTCTTTGCATTGTTTCCGTACAATGTACGAATGTTCTTTCTGTGTTAACAAAAGCTTCGTGCTTTTGACAGTTGCGCGTGCAATTAATTACGAATGTATCTTCATAAAAGGAACAAATCTGTTTCGTTGCTGAAAACAACGAATGGATTAGTGAGTATTACTTTCGATTATGTAATATAAACTAAAATTAACTTTCAGTGTGTCCTTCAAAATATTACGCTCGTGGTTAAATACCTCTACGATCTTCAAAAACTATTGTGCCAAAATTGAGAAGTATGAAACATGTTCATACCTTATTTCTTAGGTTTGATTCTTCAATTTCAGTAACGTTGAAAGCATGGTATTTTTTACAATACAACAATTTTAGTCGGAATCTAATAATGTATTTGTTCTTTGTTATTTTGAGATTGACTTTTATTTTTCCCATAGTTCCTAGCCAATCTTACTGCCTGTATGATCTGTACAAGTTCATTTTAACCGCCTGTAGCTACTTATTCCTGATCCAAATATATGCTTTTGAAAATGCGGTAAAAATTAACTATAAATATTAGTTTCTTAGAATAATTCGAATAATAAGGCCTGTACTCGAAAAAAATGCCCAGACAACGTTCGCCAAAAATTTCCTTCAGGGAATGCACTAATACATATGGATTATGTTTCGGCATAATTACTTTATTCAATTTCCTTTCCATCACTGAAAGCCGGCACTTTTCCCTTAAGACCCCACATTACATTTTGTGCAATGGTGGAGCCGACCTTTTTGGTCACTTTCATTCATTTTTTTTTTCAACTTCAGCTCGTTTTTAAACACCTTGGACGATTTTCTAACTTTGGCCTTCATTATAGCCCAATCTTTCCACCGGACGAATCTCTGGTGAATTTAGGGGGGTTGGCAGTTTTTGGTACAAAAACAACGTTATTGTCTCTGTATCAATCCAACGCCGATCGCGCGTAATGGCATGATACAATATAGACAACTTTAACAACTTTAATTAAGCATTTTCAGTGCGTTATTCTAATAACATATCAAGCAACAAAAATGCAGATATCAGACAGCTAGTATAACGGTAGCTTTACGTATGTTATTTTACAACATCTTTGCATTCAGACTGCCAATGTATAGCAAGAAGAATCTTAAATGCAAGTATGATGCAGAACTAGTACCTATTTCAATCATCATTGGCTACCTGGGAAAATTGAAGTTTGTTTTGGCAAATATTAAAACCGTTCCCATACTTCCGTATAGGTTAGAAGATAAATACGCTGTATAAAAGCAATCGAATCCCATCCTAGGAAATGTAAAAACTGCAGCGAAAAAAATGTTTGTGCAGATACTTATTTTATTCTTGTGTATTATTCACTGTCTATTTTTATAATTAAAATAAAATATATTAAAAAAAACCCTTTCACAAGAGGTGGAACGGTTGTAAGAAAACTACGAAAATTTCAACACTGTGGTTCATTAAAAAAATATCAATAAAAATCAATATTTAATGTGCTAAAGTCCCAAACAAAGTAGGCCAATCGATAAAAAAAACAAGCTTTTTCTAGTATAGACTGTTCCGAAATATATAAAAACACTTTTATTCTTGCCACATCCCGGTCTGACACTGAAGAATGACGCTTGACATAGTCCTTCACCTTTCTGTCGATTGTAGGGTCAGCAGACCGGATTTTCTACTCCGTCACTGGGAATCTACGAAAGAGTACAGTTGTTGATACTTCCGTCACGCAGTTTGAACTACTCCGACGGTCACACATTCTTACTTAGCCAGTTTTCTGATCAAAAGACCACTGACGGTGCACCGTTTTTGCAAAATCCGTTTTCTTTACTCGTGAGAAAGACCACGCATTTCCAAAATGTCGTGCCATTAATTTAAAAATAATGACAACATCAGTTTAATTTGGATGTAAACAACAGGACGCAGCTGAGATTTGGTTGAATACGACGCGCAATTTGAATTGACGGTTAATCATTAGTGAATTTATAATTATCGGAACAGTTTATAGAATTTAAAGGAATTTGCTGTCAAGGTAACCAAATGAAGGTTAAATCAGTTAGTATTTTTATTCTCTAGTTTTCCTTGTCTACATTGTTTTGAGTAGTAAGAGTGGTGTGTTTTCCTTTTTTCTATACTTATCTATAGTAAAATGATTTTTTGACGCAACATATATAAATTCTTGATAAACAAAGTTAAACATATTATATCCATCAAAATCATTTGAGTATCAAAATTTGGCAAATAAAAAGGCTTTTGAAGGGTTTTGAATGAAAAAAAAAGCAACAGACCCGCCACGATAATCAGTTTAGTAACATTTGCTTATAAACTATGTATCAACCGATCATCTGTATGACTTCACATTGGATGAGTATATACAGATCAAATTAAGAACCTAGCATTTTTGAAAATGCCTACTCATTTAAAAGTTATTACTTCATAACAATTTGACAAACTCTGCTTGTCTCATGAACGCTAAAAGAACCAATAGGTGCCGTATGCGTGATAATGTTTTCACCATCGTACAAATAATGTTCTCGTATTACCTGTACATACAATGGATTGGTTTTCATGTAGTAGAAACGGCTTAGCATCCCAGACTTATTCTAGCACGGTAAACGTTAACCTACAATGCTCATTTTTTGCAGTATGGTGCTTTACTACATAGAGCACCATACAAAAAATGAGCGTTGTAGGTTAACGTTTACCCCGTGCTTGAAATAGGGTCTTGGGGTGCTTAAGCCGTTTCCTACCCTATGACCGTAAGCTATTATTCATATTATAGGGAAGCGGAACCTATGCTCACCATAGTACATATATTCATCACATGCTGCGTCATCCAACTTCAAACGTTAAAAGATGGTTAATTTCTCCGATGAATGGACGCAGTTACCACGTCTTGAATATAATTAAAAGCTACAAAAACGTTTCGGAGACTTAAATTTCATAAAAATAATGAGTAGTCAGATTTTCAACACAATTCGTCGTATTGATCTAACCGTACTAGGAAATAAACTCGAGCCAGACTACAAGTTTTCTCTTTAATTGCACTATATCCTCACACATTTTCGTTGCATAATTGCACAAACCATAAGAATCACACTTCACTTATTACACTAGCCACACGAGAATCTACGAATACGTGATAAAATACTAAAAAATTATGGGATTTATTTTCACAATAATTTAAATACGCTTGCACCTATTATGAACCGTGTTTACAATCGACGTAATCGCTTGATGTTGCCAAACTATTTTATTATGACCCTTATTCAAATGAAAAAGGTTTGGTAGTGCTTCAATATCACCTTTTTTGTGGGAGTGCTACAAATCGCCCAGAGTTGAACTATTTTAGTTTTCCATCAATTAAATAAATAATAACATACTTCTAATTGTACATTTTTTCAATATATACCGAGAATTAAAATTCCACATTTAATAATATTTTTCCATCTCTGTTGAATTTGGCGGCACTGCTCACATACTGTATAGCATACACATCAAAGGTAGTGTGCGTGTTCAATCATTCATAGAGCATTCTGCCCAACGTTATGGTGAGTCTTGTTGTCAATATTCACATGGAAGGATAACAAACAAAACCTTTCATTTTGTATTGGTTATATGCATGCTACCCAACACACGTGAAGTGCTGTCAAATGATCTTCTTCATTTTTGGGTGTAGTAGTGGAGAGCGTTAACTTGTTTATATCACAGGACTGAAGCGGCTGTCATCCACGAACAAAAACCGTGAAGCCAAAAACTTGGTGCTGCGTGTGGTGCACTCAAAAAAATCGACACCTTACATCCACGTAAAACGCACGTAATTTTCGTCCACTGCCAAAACCAGTAATAAACACGTGGAATTCACGTAAAAGCAACGTGATTTCCACGTAAGTTCACATTCTACGTGAAAATCACATAAATGTTACGTGATTTTTCACGTACAATTCACTGGCACGTAATATTTACCTGATTTTACTGAAGAAAATTAGGTTACGTGTTCAGGTGGAAGTAACGTGAAATTTCACGTGAAAACAACGTGACGATTTTTTGAGTGTGCTTATTAGACAGCTCGGTTTTCTTGAAGGCAATTTGCAGCAAACACAATATCCGTGGCGGAAGTTGTCGTGCTTTGTCGTTTATTTGATTTGAGAAAAAAATCATCCGCCTCGTACTTAGTGCAGTGGTTAGCACAAGGATTGTATTTTTTATTATTTACTAGCCAGGTACTTTAACATTCCATCTAAATTACTGATACTAGTAGTTTGGTAGAAGAAATATTGTAAAGATATATAATCCATTGTGAACCGAGCTTGAAATGTTCAAATCGTCTCTAGCGCCACACCAAAAGTTGCAGGTTTCAAGAACTATCGCTCTTTTCACTCCTCTGGTTTATATTTTTTCTTGATTAAAATCAGTACGATTAACATATGTACACAGATGGGATTAATGTTTTTCGTGATATTATAAAAACATTTGCATAGCAGTGGCAACTTTTCCGTATTAAATTGGAAGAAAATTATCAGAATCGAACGTTTTGTGTGTTGCTAAACGATTAACGGTATGTGAACGAACAAATTGTGAATAACTTGTGTACTCAGTGTTCAGTATTCAGTGCATATTCACCGATTTCCACTGGAGGTCTGCTTATTGAGCTCAAGATAGGATCCGCTTCCATAGTAGGCTGCCCATTAAAGAAGTCAATTTCCATAGTTTGACAGTTGCACTGTGACACAGTGACAGCGTATTCGTGATTTGTGTCACGCGCAAATGTCGCAAAAATACATTTTAATTGCCATGGGAGTGTTTTGGTGGACCGAGAAAAGAAATATGGCCACAGATCGATCAAGATCAGCTTATCGCTGCCATCAAAAAGAAGATTCGGACGAATCCCGTGCGTTCAATAGGGAAAATGGCGAAGGAAGACGGGATCTGCGGCATTTAGGCACGAAAAATCTTATAGGATGGAAGATTGTAAAGATCTCATATGATTACCAACCGCATTCCACGTTAGCTACGAGCCGAGCGATGTTGGAAAATCTTGAACTTCCGTCTTACACGATGTATTCATTTGCAACAAATGAAACTGTTATCAAACGCTACTGTATTCAGAAACTAAATATTGATAAACTTTTAGGAAAGGTCCATGAATTATGTCACGCAGTAAGGGGAAAGGGAGGAGGGGAGGGGGGGTTGGGCAAACGTGACGATCCATAAAAAAAAATTTGAAGGTCCATACAAAAAAAAAAATAATGGCCTAACAGATCAATTTTTAACGGCACGTATGCAAGGCTTATTCTAATTATTTTCTGCTTTTAGAACTACGATAGTCAATATAAATTTTGAAATTGGTGAATTAGGTATTGATAAAAGATTGGACAATAATCACAGTAATAGAAGATACGTCAAAGAAACAGAAAATAAATTAAAAATTACCACTATATTTGGGACTGATAAAAAATCTTAAATTTTCAGTATGTGAACAGTGAAATGTAATGTAATGGAAAATTAAAAATAACCATTCGAAAACTAGAGTGCTCTTCAGTGCTCTATAGAAAACAGAAACGAGATGAAACATTCATTAATATTTTTTTACAGAAAATATATGCTCAATAGCAAACATAAAAATAAAATATTTGAAAAAACAAGAAAACCACGGAAAATTTCCATGAAATAAGCACAAATTTTCTATAAACATATTTGAATGTTTTCTTTGTACACGCAAAAAAAAATCCGTAGTAGAAACTACCATTTCGAGAGTTAAGTTAAGCGCAAACATCAGGTTGTACCACATACGTTGCAAATTTGACTAAAATGTCATGGCAGTTTTGAAAATAGGCATAGTCGGGTAAAATGGTGGTTTTTAGCACAAGATTTTTTTTCAGTGTATCCACAAATGCCTCGTACTTTTGACAGTTTCGTGTATGGCATTAAATACTTCATAAGTAGAACAAAGGAGTTTCATTTCAGAGAACATCGAATAGATTCGTGAGTCCTACCTTCGATTTCATGATGTAAACTGAATTTAATTTTCAGGGTTTTAACACTTTATTCATAACAGTTTTCATAATGTTCACAAAATTCTTTAAAGACAATAATGAAAAAAAATCTCTCACTTCCAAAAATAACTCACCTAATTTAAGCCGGGCATGAAATTAGTTATGCACAAGTTCAACCTCAATTTAATACTGGTACACTGTCTAGCCTATAAACATCAAAAGGCCAACGCTTGAAATAGTGCACTCCCTGAGGTCGGAGCTAACCTTTACGCCAACACCTCAGAAACACCGGCAAGGCACCCATTTATTTCAAGTTTATTTATATCAACTTATCCCCGTTCCAATTTGGCCGCTGGTCTCAAACTCATCTGGAGGAAGCTACATTCGTATTCCCAACATAGCAACGACTTCACACCGAAAATAACTTTTCCTAAACTATCACCACGTGTTGGCTGTTTTTCATCGCCTTGCGCTGCATGGAAATCAGGAACCACCGGGAATGCTTCTCCAGTCTGCCGGAGATGTAAGTCAATCAGTGTCTGACTGACGTGAGTTTTCACGTACCATAGCGGAGGCAAGAAGGCGAGGGAAAAGCGCTGTCTCATAGCTCAGATTTTCCTTCCTTATGGCAGCGCATAACTCAAAGTCATTTGTTAGCACGTGATTGAAGTGCGGGGGCTTACTGGAAGTTATTTACATTTACGCTCCTCCATTAACAGTTTCCAATTTTAGGGATACCCTTGCCACAACCGAACGGTGCTGGGGTCGACACATGCAGCCAGCGGCAGAAAACGTTCATTGAACTACTCCGGCTACTCGAGCAATTGGGGGAGAAAAATTCAAACTATTTTCCGGAATCCGGGGTAGGTCTACCTCGAAAAAGTAAACGACATCGGAACTGGCGGAAGGAGGAAAGGTGAGAAATCGTTTAATGAGCCATTGAACTCGGGTTTATTTTCAATATAACCGGAGGCTAAACTTTCTGTTGGAAGCGGTGAAAATTATGTCCAAACTTAAAAGCGAAATGAATTCCATTTCCTGTCCCGTAAGCATAAAGAAACATGCGTAAGTGTATGTTATTGGTGTCGTGCTAATGTTAAACAGTTGCTTGTCCATACTTTGAAAGTGAAGGAATCATCGAGATGCATAAGAATGTTAAGATCTACACTCATAGACGTGTAGTTAAAACATTTGCTCTAGTGTTCTATTCCTGGGTGACTCATTACGAGCATATACGTTTATGAAAGAAAAGGAGGTAGAATAAAAAATACCGTTTCTAGATGTATAATGTCACAATCGGCAGTCGTCTTATACCACTTTTTAAACTCGTGCTCACAATTAGCCATGCGACATTCAGTTCATCGATGAACAAATTCTGAAAGAGTTATCAAAATCGATGACTGCCTTTTCAACGAGAAGCTTGAATTATCAAATATATTTATTTCATACCCAGAGTTGTCCCAGTCGGCTAACGTGATCGAATGAGATTCCGCCGGAATAAGGGTACTAGGTACATAATTTGTGGCATTATTAGCACCATCAATTTCACCAAAACCATTCAACTCTAAATAAAACTTTTTATATCAATCACCGGAGAATGTGTTGCACAAACTAGTTGCCAATACATAAGATAACATTTGTGTTAGATAATTGAAATATGTTGGAAAATAAAGCTCGTTCGTCGGCGAATGAAATTGGTCTAATTAGCTAGCATACTAAATACGGATTAACGAAATTTGATAAAGATTCCAATCATATATGTTTTGATGAATTCTACAATATGCGCGATGCTGATCGAAATACTTTTTGTTTAGCTAATACTGATAAAAAAAAACGTTTCAATGATTATAGTTGATTAAAAGAAAATAAGGTTAAAATTCAACATAATCTCAAGCTAACCTATTGCTTTACTTAAAGTTGTTGTTAAGTATGGCAGTGTATTTACTCGTTTTTATATCAAGGGTCCACACATTAAAATGCGGCTTATAATATGGGTTTTATTGTCGTTATAGTGGTTGGACATATTAAACTTAGAAAACAATCGGAAAATAAGCCACGCTTATTTATTTTCTCAGGTCTATGTGAAATTCCACATGACAATTATGTGTTCACACAAAAACAGGACCCTCTGAGAAACACAAATGAAGTTTAGGTGCCAATTGAAAAGTATGTGTGTCCCCTTGACGCAGAAGAGATTTTTGTCAGGAGCTTAAGATAAGAGTCAGTTCCATTATGGTAACAGTATAATTATACATTTTTGTATAATTACCGTAATAACAGATGGAATTTAAATGGTTCATTTCATCAAATAAAATGACTGTAGTACCTATGTGATTCACTACAAATGACTATTGCGATGCAAGGAAAAAGAGCAACACATTGAAATTTTAGGTGTACTATTCTTTATACGGTCTTTAATTTCAGATCATCCATGGAATTCCCTAGTATTTTATAATAATTTTATAGTTTTTTCTAGTGGTTGTGACACATTGCACAGTGGGAAAAAAGTGCATCAATTGCAAAAAAACTCGATAATTCAGCTCCAAGTAAGGCTTGCTTCATTTAGAATTGGAACAAACTTTTGCTCATATTGTGGCGCTCCTGGTGGACGGATTTGGATGTTCTTGGCGCCCACGTGTCGGGAATTTTGTCAGCTTTACGTATGTATTTTTGACATTCCGCAAATCGACTGTACTTTGTAAACAATCAACATGGAAGCCGAAAGAAGGGAAAAAATTGTGCACAGTTATTTGGAAAATCTATTGTGGTCTGCATCTAGGCTAGCTAAACAGCTGAAATTGCCCAGAAATACCGTATGGCGCGTTATCAAACGGTATAAGGAAACATTGACGACGATTCGGAAGCCTCAAGCCAATCGTCGGAGTGGAACTGTCGACCGGAAACTGCGTGGTAAGATTTTAAAGACGATTAAGAGGAATCCCAATGTGTCGGACCGTGATTTGGCCAGAAAATTCGGTGCTGCCCATAGTACCGTGAGGAGAACTCGACTCCGGGAAGGAATCAAGTCGTATCGAGCTAGCAAACAGCCAAATCGGACCATAAAACAGAATAGTGTGGCCAATCCGTGCTCGGAAGCTATACGACCAGGTGCTGACCAAATTCGACGGGTGTCTTCTGATGGACGAACCTATGTCAAGGCTGACTTCGGGCAAATCCCAGGTCAAAAATTTTACTTGGCAACGGCTCGGGGGGATGTTCTATCCAAATTTAAATTTGTTTTTGCCGACAAATTTGTACGGAAATTCATGATTTGGCAGGGCATTTGCAGCTGTGGCAAAAAAACGAAAGTTTTCGTTACAAATAAGACAATGACGTCGGAACTATACCAAAAAGAGTGTCTCCAAAAACGAATTTTGCCGTTCATTCGATCCCACGACCATTCCGTAATGTTTTGGCCAGATTTGGCAAGCTGTCATTACAGCAAAGTCGTTCAAGAATGGTATGCAGAGAAAGGGGTCCAGGTTGTTCCGAAAAACCTTAACCCACCCAACTGCCCCCAGTTCCGCCCTATTGAAAAATACTGGGCAATCATGAAGAGGAGACTCAAGGCAAAGGGAAAGGTTGTCAAAGACATCAATCAGATGAAGACCTGGTGGAATAAGATAGCTAAAACGATGGACGAAGAAGGTGTGCGCCGCCTAATGAGCCGTGTTACAGGAAAAATTCGAGAATTCCTTCGAAACCGTGACGAATAATTTTATCCGTATTTTTTCTTAAAAGTATGAAGAAAACGCTACATTTGTATAAAAAAAGATCTTGAATTTAATTATAAATAACTGAAATACAGGCAATTGTTTTTGTTCCAATTCTATCTGAAGCAAGCTTTAGCACAAGGTTAGTGAACAATAGCATTTTTTATGTGAAAATTTCTGGGGATTCAAATGAAAGGGGTTCCACTTGCCGCAAAATTCAGTAGACATTGGGCTTATTTTACTCCAATTTCCCCATATTTTTGAATAATGCCCAGTAATCTATGATTGGAGGGGTCTGTGGTAGTCAAAATAGGCCGATTCTTATGTAGAATATCCCTAAAAATTGAATGGAAGTGGTTGCTGCCACCGCACGGGTCGGGTAACATTTTACCCCACTTCCCCCATGTTTTCGAATATTGTTCATTAATCTATGGTCGGAGGAATCTGTGATAGACAAAATAAGCCTATTCTTATGTAGAATTTCCCTAGAAATCGAATGGAGGTCCGTTGTTATTCCGATGGCTGCCGATCATCCGCCGTAGTACCACTATCTGTTACAACCCCTGTGAAAAGGTTACCGAGAGCGTGGTTTTGGTGATCCGTAGCCAAATGTCGGACACTAATCCGGGCCTAGCCCAAAATATACGAGTCTCCTTTAACCCTGCTCAATCATAGTAGAAAGGTCGCGAAACCAGGTCGCTTGGGAAAGCGGGCTTCTACATTCGAGGGGACGGTCAATTCCGGACGTTCTCGACAAAATCGAAATCGGAAGCCTTCCGTCCAGTCACCGCTCTTTCCGCAACTATAGTTTTGGCCATATTGCGTATGGGTTCAGGTTCACCACAGAAACACACAGGGAATAGAAATAAGCTCCCTCCCACATAAATCCATCTGTTGGACAGAAAACCGTTGAAAAAGTGTCTAATATTAAATACTTAGGGTAAGTTATTCCACTGGGTATCCCTCGTTGGTCAGTTTGTGTTAGAATTGTTTGTATATGTTTTAATTTAAGTTAAGTGATCTACAAGGCGGATCGTATAAAGATCTTTTTGGTGTGGGAGTTAGTGATGGGTTCATTAAAAAAATCCTTGGTTTGTTTTATATGACTTCGGACACGAAAGTAATAGCAGCAAAAAAAAAAAATACCCCTAATTCAACAAAACTGATTGTTTATTTCACAATAATAGAGCTATATCTACATAAGAAATAATTAATTAAGATGTTAATCCTTTTTTCTGTAAAAATTTCGAACTTTCTGTGGTACACCCATCATCAGGTTCCGTACGGAATCCTCAGGTACGCCCGCTGTAAGGATTCTCCATCCTCTATTAACATCATTGATACTATTTGCTTTTTCTTAGTTTTGAAGAAATTCTGCTTAACTAAAGCCCAATACTTCTCTTTTGAGCGAATCTCCAGGCAGTTTGGTCGATTGGCTGTTTTTGGCACGTATTTGACCTATTGTACCTCCTTGTACCATTCCACGACGGGTCAGAGCTGGAGAGTCGTGGCTTCTGATAAACGGTAGCAACTGCCTTTGCAGACGTTCTTTCTCAAATACATCCTTATTGATAGTGTCAGTACAGGCGAAACTTTTAGATTCTCGATCGCAACTACATATGGCCTGCCAAATAAAGTACTTCTTGAGAAATTTTGACACCTTTTCTCCAAAATACTCGGCAATGGTGTTCCTGTATATTGTGTTATAAGAAGTCAGACCCGGAAGCTGTTTGAAGTCGAGTACGTATGTTTCGTCGTCCATTATGATACAAGAGTATGTTTGCAAAAAAAATGTGTAACGCTCCTTAGGACGACTTTTTGCAGTGAAATTTGGCTTGTCATCACGGTTGTGCACCTTTTTCATTTTGTACGCCTGCAGTTCTGGTTTTTGCTTTACTCTTTATACGTATGAATTCGACTTCCCGAGTCACATTTTGCACAGAAAGGTTGGAATTTTTCTCAATAATGGCTACCACCTTCTTGTTCATTTGTCGGGAGCATACTGTTCGATTTGTTCCGACTACAACCTTCCGATCCACAGTCAAGTGCAAGTCAAATGATTTGCAAACACTAAACACGGTACTTTTCGGTAGTTTTAGTTTCTTGGCAAGACCGCGTACCGATAAATTTGGATTTTGCTGCCGTTCGTCCAAAATGCATATTCACTTGATTCGACGCAATTTTACAGAATGTAACAAGAATGTAAACATGTTGTACCATGAAATAAAGTTTCAGCTGTCATATAAGTGAAACATTTCAGCGATCCGTGAAATAATTCAAAATATACACTGAAAGAAAAGTAAGGGTCCGAAATTTAACGTGGGCAAGCTTTAAATTGATTTTTTCAAAGCTTGTTTTAGCAAGTGTCTTGTATGAAAATGTGATCATTGTTGCAAAGTGACAAGCGGTGTCACCCTTCTTGAGGCGATTGCTGTGAAGTGAGGATTTGATTCGTGCTCCAATTTGTGAAACTTTTCGCAAAATCAAAATATCTTTTCTGGTCCACTGAGCATTAGGTTAAGATGTCCGTTGTAAATGCCCTATGTTCAAGGAAGAGTATATTCTGTACAACTTCGAGTTAGAGACGGTCAAAATGTTTTTTGAAAAAAAGTGCTTGATTAGTAGAACGGTAAAATGTTCCCACAATCCCGTGCAGGACACAATGTTATGCGAATTCCAAATTGAGATAAGACAATCCCAGGTATCCGAAATAACAAGTTTTGATGTTCGAGATATATTTTGATTGCAATTCTTAGGTATTTTGTTTAGGTATTTTACCTCTTAATCTGATAAGAGTAATACCAAAGCCAGTTATCAAGATGTAATACCAAAGCCAGTTATCAAGATCAAAATAAGGTATTCATGAGTTGTTGTGTCCTGCTCGGGTATGTGTGTGTGACACCGTTCTCGTACGGACTGCACGAGTTGTTAGAGTGCTCAGGGAACGGATTAGACGAAAATCACAGCGCTCTGTACGTAAAATGGCCGCAGATCTGAATGTTTCGAGATCGTCAATGCATAATATACTGAAAAATGACCTCGGATTCCAAGCTTTCAAGAAACGTAAGGTTCAAGGAATTTCGGAACCTTCCAAGCAAAAACGAGTCGAAAGAGCAAGTCTGCTTTTGTCGCAGCACGGTGGGGAAGAATTTAACTTCTCCGACGAAAAGTTATTCGTCTTGCAACAATCCCACAATGTCCAGAACGACAGATTGTGGGCTCTCTCTTCCAGGACTGTTCCAGAGAGTGATAGGAATATTCCACGGTCCCAAAGTGCTGCATCGGTGATGGTTTGGAGAGGAATTTGCAAGCGAGGCAAATTACCACTGGTTTTCATCGAAAAAGGCGTTACAGTGAATGCCGTATAAAGAGTGATACGGTCAAAATTTGGTCAAGGAAAAACGCGTGTAAATCGGTGAAATCGTTTATTTAAAAAATCAAATTAAATTTCTTTTTCAAGTTCAATTAGTATAAAATTCAGGAAAAATATTCAGTTAGGCTTCCGCTTTTCCAAATCCGAATTGCCGGGCCTTACGCTTGACCCCTGCCATCAGATTTTGTACAGCCACCTTGTCCACCTTCTTCGCCGCAGAAAGCCAGTTTGCCTTGAACTGCTGCTCGTCCTTAGCAGTTTTTTTGGTCTTCTTTAGGTTCCGCTTGACAATAGCCCAGTATTTCTCAATTGGGCGGAGCTCTGGCGTGTTGGGAGGGTTCTTGTCTTTGAAAACCACCTGCACGTTGTTGGCGGCGTACCACTCCATGGCCTTTTTACCGTAATGGCAAGATGCCAAATCCGGCCAAAACAGTACGGAACAACCGTGTTTCTTCAGGAAAGGCAGCAGACGTTTATTCAAACACTCTTTCACGTAAATTTCTTGGTTGACAGTCCCGGAAGCTATGAAAATGCTGCTTTTCAAGCCACAGGTACAGATGGCTTGCCAAACCAGATATTTCTTTGCGAACTTTGACAGTTTCGTGTGCTTGAAAATATCTGCTACCTTTCCCCTTCCTTTTGCCGTATAAAACTCCTGTCCCGGAAGCTGCTTGTAGTCGGCTTTGACGTAGGTTTCGTCGTCCATTACCACGCAGTCAAACTTCGTCAGCATCGTCGTGTACAGCCTCCGGGATCGCGCATTGGCCGTCGTATTTTGTTTATCATCGCGATTTGGAGTCACTACCTTCTTGTAAGTCTATAGTCCGGCTCGTTTTTTGGATTGATGCACGGTTGTAGACGATACACCCAGCTTATTTGCGGCATCTCGGAGAGATAGGTTAGGGTTTCGCTTGAAACTACCGGCAACTTTCTTTGTCGTCTCAGCGGCTTCCGGTTTTCGATTTCCCCCCGATCCAGACTTCCTGGCTGTCGAAAAACGTTCCCCAAACACTTTAATTACATTTGTAACGGTTGATTTGGCAACTTTTAGCGATTTTGCCAACTTTGCGTGCGAGTAGCTCGGATTTTCGCGATGCGCGAGCAAAATTTGGATACGCTGCTCTTCTTGCTTGGACGGCATTTTGACAACTGAAGAGTGAATTCCAAAATCAAATTAGGAGCAACATTCTACACACACACCTTCAAAATGAGGGGTGTTCAGGTTTTTTAAATGCAAAATTGAAAGAAATACGTCAAGTTGATACTGACCAAATTTTGACCGTATCGCCCTTTATTATAAAACGGAAGTTTTGGAGAAAGTAGTCAAGCCAAGTGTACAAGAAGTGTTTGGAGATGATCACTATGTGTTTCAGCAGGACGGAGTGCCATCGCATACTGCAAAACTCGTTCAAGGCTGATGCCGAGAATATATGACCGACTTTTTGGACAAGAATCAATGGCCTCCTAGCTCACCAGATCTGAATCCCTTTCGAAAAACGTCTGGAGCTGGTCAAGAAGGTTAAAGGCGGTGTTATTCCAAAACATATGCTGTATTTGATCAGTATTAAAGTGCTTTATAATGGGTTAAGATATCAATAAAATTTGGATTTTTGATTTGAAATAAATAGAGTTTTATTTCGTATGAGAATATATTGGGCACGGTATATTCTGTACAACTCCGAGTTGAAAACGATGAAAATGTTTTTTGAAAAAAAGTTCTTCAAAAAATACTATAAAGTATGCAAGAACATTGAATCGCAATCATGTTTGAGCAGTTCCTTAGAACTCAATAAAATCCAAAAGAAATTTTAGTATGGAAGGTCAAGATTTCTTACAGAATGTGTAATAGGTAAGGGAAAAATTGTGATAGAGGGGGCCTGATAAATCTAAAAAAATAGCCGACGTCATATTTGAATCGTCTTTAAATGGATATGCATCAAGTCTTAGCAAATGAGAAAGTTCCAATTTGATATGACTTGATGAATATACATTTAAAGACGATTCAAATATGACGTTATATGAATTTTCGAAATACTGTTTACATCAATGGAAACTCATAGGTTTTTGCCTGGAAAAGGTTTTATTTATTTATTTTTAATATGTACATTTTCACGTATTAGTAATTAACATAGCTTCATCTATTTAATTTATAAATCTTTCACATACAAAGTGAATTTCTTTGGATTGCAATTATCATTAAATTCAATTGGCTTCTGTGAGGTTTTAGTACCAAATTATTAGACGAGTTGGCGCGATGCACGGTAAAAACTGAGCATGAAAAATTTGTAGTTAAATTTTTTTTTCCTTAAAAATGCCCATCTCGCGATGTATGGTAAACTTTTAGACTATTATATTGCCTATATTACAATTTTTTGTCCAATTCGCCAGTTTTTGCAAATTGATATTACATTCAAAAAAAAAAAATTTTTTTTTGGCGTGTAAGAATCGATTTTACGATTTTAAATTGTTTTTCATTAAATCCAAGATGATTTTCTAAAAATCACCTATACATCATTTTTTTGTAAGTCTTTTCCTTTTTGAGTTACGTTGACATGAACAATTTGTTGAAAGAAAAACTTTTTTTCCATTAAAAGTGCCCATCTTGCAATGTATGGCGAACTTTGAGACAATTTTATTGCCTTTACTATGAAAAAATTTCGTCCGAATCTGAGATAGTCATATTTTGCAAATTGGCTTTAAATTTTAAAATATTTTTTCTGCGTGTAAGAAGCGGTGTTAGCGAAAAAAACAAAGTATGCAAAGTTGCTTGAAAAGCAAAGTCTACCCACTCACAATGTTTCATTGGATTCTAAGAGGGTGCTGCCAATCTCGAAGACGAGTTGGCGTGAAATTCGTCTATTATGTCAGCATTCGAGGAACAACGTTAAACAATTGTGTACCTGTTTTTGGCCTATTTTGTAAAAACCCATAAAGCATTGCTTAACCTGGTATTGAAACCTCAATTGGCTAGCGTCTTATTTTGTTAGGTCTGATGAGACGGAAATGCTACATCTGCAAGCCTGTCAAAGCATCTTGTCGACGTTCGCCTCATGCCACAATATATTGGCTCAAAATTTTGACATGCTATGTGATACCATATGGCGGCAATTCAGTGGGCACTCAGCCTTACGTATGTTTGACAAATCAATTATGTTGATAATATAGTTTTGCGTACCTGATGAAACTAGGCTTCATATATGTATAAATGTGCATTGGTGGAAATCTTAGAAGCTTGAGGTAGGAGATGACTGGTCAATATCAATGTATGTATTGATTACTGGCCTTGGCATTCAAGAGCTCTGCGTAAGAGGTAAAATACCTGAGGATAGTTCCATAAAAATGTTCTCAAAATGTTATGCGAATTCCAAATTGAGCTACGACAAAATAAAAATAGTACCTCTCAAGTATTCCCAGGTATTCTAAATAACATAGTTTGTTATTCAAGGGATATTTCGCTATTTTGCTATTCTCAGGTATTTTGCTCAGGTATCTTACCTCTTATGCTGCGCTCGTCAATACTGATTTCGGTTATCAAGATCGAAACTAGGTATTCATATGTTATTTTTTCCTGCTCGGGTTATTACATGAGGGTTTATGGTGGAAGAATGTCTGGCATTTCTTAAGGTGCTATAGAAAAATTGTCCAGATTTGTATTAAAATAAATCTAACAAAAGATGAATGGGAAATAGGAAATCCGAACAACTTCTTACGTAATAAGTGCATCGCCTCTTATAGAATACCGCAGTGAGATTGTCTGCAAAGAAATACAGAATCATCGCTTTAACCCATACTTTTTAATATTTAATATTATTCAATTTATGATCATGATTATGTCAATTTCTAATATTCAATGGTATTCATTTATTGGAAAACTTTGCAACCATAAATTTTGGAATTTGGCTTGTTGTCTCTCACTACGGCCACATGACGATTTACTCTTAGTCACACAGCCCGGGTAACAGTTCAACCGATCTTTCACTGTGCTGTGCTGTGATCACTGTGCTTTTTTTCCAGAAACCATGACCAGTCTTGAAGTAATCTTCTGCCAGGCTTCTTCAGAATAAGCCAAGTAGACATATTTGGATATTCATTACGATTTGTGTGACATTTTAAAGGCAAACGTATTTTGTAGCATAAATATACTTCATAAGAGGTAAACTATAACTTGGGATGCCAAAATCCTTAATTAAAGTGCCACCTAACCTAAGAAATACTATTTCTGACTATTCAAATAATTTGAATTAAACAAAATACACAATTTCGTCCTATATTCATTGGATGCAGCCCGTAGCTAGCAATAATAAAACTGTTTACTCGACATAAGAACCATTGGAATAAGTGGTAGTCATAAAATAACCACATCAACAAGTTTTTTTTTCAATCCTCCGCACGTTCATCGGTTAGCGTGATGTGGAAAACCTCCGAACAACACAATCTCGTATTCGTGGTGAGTCGTCGAGGGAAATAGTTTATGACCAGGGAATTACGGCGGTCAGTGAGTTGTGCAAGGCTGACGCTTTCGAATGACTAATAATTAACTCGTTCATCGCCGGCAGGCGTCATTTTACTTTCAATCGGTAGCAAAAACCCTAAAATGGCTTATTCCAGAGCAACTCCGGACCGCATCACGTCGTTTCACCAACTTTTCCATGGTTATCCTATCTGGCCGTACGTATCGGTTGGCAACCGAAAAACTAATTCATCTATAGATTACGGTTAGCTAGCGGCCATAACAGCACCGGCAGACCGATTTAATTAGTCTAATGATTTACAACCATTTCAGGCTGGATTGGTGCGAAGTGCCATTTTTGGGATGGGAGAATTTTTATATCGCTATGTGATGTCTCTTGATCAGAAAACCCAGGTTTGGTTATGAGGTCCAAAATAGAGGCAACAAATATCGAAACTATTTACAACCTTGCTGCTCGTAATGTCCGGTTGGCCTGAAGCGTGCCTGATGGCTGGTGTCGAGGTACTGATTGGAAGAGACAATGAACATGCCGGAGGGTGCCGATTCGGCAGTTTGAGAATGTAAGTTTTTGTCAGCTGGTGAGCTTTCTAATCGACCAAATGATGGGATTAAATTTGTGATAATCTGGCTTCAACAATCACAAGTTGGGAGATACAATTCCATTAGAAACATGCACTTTATCCTATTACTTTTGGCATATTTGTTGCATTATGACGCACGAAAAAAGATTTCTGCTTGAACTGAAATAAGTTAATTTAAATCATAGCAACTAACTCTTCTCGTAACAATTGTCCTCCTTAACCATCCAAAATATGTGTTCTAGTGTACGTTGGTTCTTTAGAGTAATCTCGGTGAGCATGGCTCCTTCACTGTTATTGGCAATAAATTGCAATTCGGTGTTTTTTTTTTTGGGGAGACCACCAATCTTGAGAGTTAAAAGAGACCACAGGTGTAAATCTATTATATGTACAGGACACTAAGCTCTTCCGATACCAATTTCTAAAAAATGGGAAATCAATCATGTAAAACAATCACTTCATCAGAAAGAAGAAACATTCGCCTTTATCTTGATAATTAGTGTTGGCTGAATTAATTTGTCATTTCTGAGAAATCGGAACCAGAAGAGATGAGTGTCGTGTAGTTAAAATCGAGATATACCTGTAGTTCTTTGCTTCCACCCGTTTCAGAACCTGATAATTTTGACCTCTCTTTTATCATCTCAATTATTAAATCTAGGTGAACTCCCAAGCGACAATCCATTAACCCCTGCACCCGCGTGATGGCATTTACCATTCGTAACATCACTTAAAGTAAGTGTCTACATTAGGGCGGTTCAGAGTATACATTCAGTCCTCTTCAAACGATTTCGATTCCCGTTCTGATTCTACTCACAAAGTTTGAGCTCTTTTGGTTTGCAAACACGAACTGCAGAGGCCTTTTGAAGAGTGGAGTTTCGTGGAGAAACCAAACTGTTTGTTCGTCACGTGATGATACCTAACAAAGTTTGATAACTATGTTTACAAGAAAAAATCAGCTTCATTTGTGGTTAATACTTCCTATCAATGATTTTTTTTTTTTTTACTTATTTATTTTCCGTCGGCCTATTTCCTCACATGGTGACAATCACCGACGCCAGGGAGACGACTCCACCACCTGGACCTTACCTAACGACTCATGAATATGAACCGGGACCAACGGCTTTACTTCCCTTCCGAAGGAAGACGTGACCAAGATTTTTTCGCCTCAGAAAAACCACCGACGTCAATGAAAAATTAATTAATTAATTAGTAATTTCTAAAACAAAACCTTCACGGGTTCCTGAAAGTAAATCAAATCTCGGTTAGACCCGATGTCGTTGAAAACCAGCATTAGCCCACTGGAGCATGTTTCTAGAAAGTATTCAATTTATCATCAACCAAACGCTCGTCATGCAATGAACAAAACTAGAATATTTTGAAAACTCTTTAGAATTATAACAATATTTCCCAAGAAAATAGCCGATCATTGCGGTATTGCATCGCAAAATCCACATTGATAACAAGAAATCAGAAGAAAAATTAGTATTTTCCATTCAATTTCAACTACCTTTGCTTATCTTGACAGATGCGCGGATTTCGTCAACAATGTGCAGACTTCTTCATTGTCTCGTACTAATAAAATCTGTATCCACATTAATGCAGACACCTTCAAATCATTGTAACTTTTGAAATATTGCACATAGGAATGAAAAATTTCACCATGGTATAGCTGAAAGTTTATGATGAAAAAAACTATGGTTGATGTTTACATTTCATGTCTTGTATTCAAGATGGCGACGAAAGAAAAACAAGTGCGCTACGGCAAATCCTGACTTGTCAATACGGGACCATGCAAAACATTGGATTTGCCTAAATCCACTGTTCACAATGTGCTCAAATCATTTTCGGAACGTTTGACCGAGTTTGAAACCGAGATGTGACAAAACCATTGGACGCGCTGATCCTGTCATGGACTGAAAGGTGAAAAGGATTTTAACCAAAAACCCAAATCTCTCCATTCGAACGGTGGCTCGTAAAATAGGGATGTCGCCTGGTTTTGTCAAAAAATCAAACCAACGTTTGGGACTTAAGTCGTATAAAGTAAAAACAGTTCCAAACCGCAACGACAAACAGAACTTTGCAGCAAAATCATGGGTTCGACGTTTGTACTGCGAATATTTGACGAACTTTTCAGGCGTTGTTATGGACGATGAAACTTATGGCCTGTAGGATTTCAAGCAGCTTCCAGGGCTGGCTTTTTATTCTGTTATGGCCAGAAATGCTACAACTGAGCGTTTCAGAACGAAGAAGGCATCGAAATTTCTCAAAAAAATACTCTGTGTGGTAATCGTATTTGTACGTGTGGCAAAAAGAGTAAATTTTTTCGTCACTACAGGCACAATCAACAAGAAGATCTATCAAAAAGAGTGTCTGCAGAAGCGATTGCTACCCTTCATCAAAAGTCACAAAGAAAAACCTTTGTTCTGGCCTGATTTGGCATCATGCAACTATGCTAAAACTGTAATAGAGTGGTACCAAGCAAATCAAGTGAACATTGTACCAAAAACCTCAAACCCGCCAAATTGCCCAGAGCTACGACCAATTGAGAGATATTGGACTCTGATGAAACGGAAGCTTTCTGAAAAGCAAGGAATCAAAGAGATCAAACACTTCCAGCAAATTTGGACAAAGACGGCTTCTACGATTTCTGAAGAGTCTGTACAAACCCTAATGGACGAATTTAAGCGGAAAGTTCGAAAATTTTATGCAAATACCGAATAACTATATTTTGTCTTCACGAATTGTTAAAACACATCCCATGAATCTGGAATAAACAACTACGACGGAAATGTAATGCGAGATTTACGTTTTGAGGTTTCCGGATTATTGCGGATACAGACCTTAACTCGACTTCGAAGTCAAGTAATCAGTACGAGACACTGAAGAAGTCTGCACATTGTAGACGAAATACGCGTATCTGTCAAGATAAGCAAAGGTAGTTGGAATTAAATGGAAAATACTAATTTTTCTTCTGATTTCTAGTTACATGTATTCCACTTAACAGCACAAACTCTCTAGGTTTCACCACATTGATGTCCGTTAGTAACTTTATTGGCAGTATACAATAAAACAAGATGGAATAATGATATGCTGTTTAAAGTTACTTGTGGACCTCTAGAAGCAAAATGAATAGACTAATTTACCGATTGAATTATCACTTGCTGAAACAGTCTATAGGAGCTTTCCGCTCTAAATTCCTAGTTTTTCATTCAACTAAATTGATGGCTTGCAACATCCCAAAAGTAAATATATGTGAACAACAGTAGGTAAACTAGGCGACATGTTCCGTGGAAAACAGAAGTAGCCTGTTTTAAAGCAACTAAAAGACTTATTCTAAGACAAAAGTTGAATAACAGCAGTGGAACGGCTCAAATAGCACCACAAAGTAGATACCACTCCAGAACAACCACAACGAGAAGAATTTGGTTTTCGGTAGCACTCGTCCCTGGAACCGTTTCAAGTAGGCCAGAAGCAGCGAAAACAGGGTAAAAATAACTTCAGTAGAAGTCCAATGCAGCCAGGAGCTGCATACAAACGAGCAGCACAACCGACAGGACATTGTCCACAGTTACCTGCTTGGCACTGCCTCACCAGGGTATGCGGAGACGGTCCTGGAAGGTCAGCAGCATGTCACACTGCTTCTCCACCGGGATCTGACTTCTTTTTAGAGTTTGGAAATGTAATTCCAGGCGGATGTTTCACAGTCAACGTTGCGTTCGTCACCTTTTTTATGCCGTTTCTGTCACCAAACACCATCGATGAATGAAGTCCAGCTTCTTTCAACAAAGAAACGACGACTTGCACTTTTGTAGCAATGGTTGTTTTGTAAATAGTGCTCCTGCAGAGCGACGCAGCCTTTCTGCTTGGAATGCTTCCTAAATGCTGACCTCTTTGTTGTCTTTCGTCTTCGCAGTTCTGGTTTCGACGTGCAGAATCTGTAGCCGTCATTTTTGAAACATGGTGATGAAACATGACTGTTCACGTCTGAACGTCAAAGAAGACTTCAGCAGTCAGCCAGCGATCACGAAGGCCATGCCACACCATTGCTAGTCGATAGCTCCACCCATCTGGCATGCAACGACTGAGTGAGACGATGAAGACGAAAGAATAATAAGAAGCAAACTGCATTTTTGACACTATGAAAGCGCCACAGAGAGTGTTGCTCAAATCAGTATTTTTTAAACCTCTGTAAAATGAAGATCAAAGAGCAATAAAAATGTACAGTACTAAAGTGACGTGTTTTAGTTTCTTCTGACGGCATCCAAGACAGCAGTGGTCTACACGACGAGAAAAGTTGGTGTTTACACTCCTCCGGTGACCAGAGTTGTGGAACCCAATCCGCCCTTTTTTAGGGCAAGAAGAGTAACGTGTTTCCGCACAAGCTCCCAAAGGAACACTCGTTCTTTCCCCGGCTCCCTGCTTGAGTGACACCCTTCCCTTGCCTGACGTGTCAGAACGTGTTTCATCATGTTGCAAGACAGTAGTGTCGTTTATTCCTCTGAGCCTGGCATGGCCCCGACAATGTTGTCGTTTCTTTTATAATGAACTGGTCCATCGTCCAACTTGAGGATGCATATTGCATAGTGCCATGATCAATAAGATTTGTCTTTGATATCTGAATTAATAGTAAGGATCAGAGAGCTTCTTTCTCTTTCTTTCTCTCTCTCTCTCTCTCTCTCTCTCTCTCTCTCTCTTAAGGAGTGTATCGAATATAAGCTATCCACATACATTTGCGTTGTACGCATGTACTTGTGATGGTTGTTTATGCTCTGAACACTGCATGCAGTGCGTTTGACTGTCAGCGTTCTTTTGTTTACTTGTTTGTGCGGTTCAAATTCTGCGTTTTCAAAATCTCGCTTATTGAAAAGGAAGTGAAAATTAAGGTTCTGGACACATGGCTAAAGGAGAAGGGTATTACTATGCGAAAATTGGCGAAGCAGTTTGGAATTAATCATGCGAGTGTTGAAACCATTATTAATAAGTTTGGGGAACACTATTCTTTGGATGAGCTATCAGGAAGACGCAGAAAACCCGGTTCTTCCAACCCGAAACTGGAGCAGAAAGTGGTATCTCTAATCATGAAGAACAAATCAATGTCAATACGTGATTTGGCCAAAAAAGCAGGAACGAGTGTCGGAATGATCCAGCGATCAAGAGGTGAAACCACCTGAAGACCTACAAGAAGCAGAAAATCTCGGAACAAAGTGCAGAACAGAAGAAACGAGCAGCAACAAGGGCCCGGAAATTGTATTCGCGTCTTTTGCAGCGTCCGGATGCATGCGTTTTGATGGACGATGAGACCTGTGTAAAGGAGGACTCAAAAACCCTTCCAGGTCCACAATACTTTACTGCCGTCGTTGGGGAGGATGTGAGCGATGCGGACAGTTCGATTCAAGTGGAGAAATTCGGTCGAAAGGTACTGGTATGGCAAGCAATATGTTCCTGTGGTTTGAAGTCAACCATTTTTTACACTTCTGTAACTATAAATGCGGAAATCTATCGATCTGAGTGTCTCCAAAACAGATTGTTGCCTTTATATGAGAAGCATAGTGCACCTCCCTGTTTTGGCCGGATTTAGCGTCGGACGATGCCAAAACCACTCTCAATTGGCTTGCGGAAAAGGGTATAGATTTCGTTGAGAAAAATATCAATCCACCAAATTTCCCTCAGCTTCGACCCATCGAACGTTACTGGGCAATCGTGAAGAGGGTCTTCAAAAAGACTGGTAAGGCAGCTGGGAACATGCAGGAGTTCAAAAAAATTTGGGCTCAAGCGTCCAAAAAATGCGATGCAACACTTGTCCGGAACTTGATGAAGAGCATTCGATCCTAAGTTTGAAAATTCGTGAAGGAATAACTTAAATTTCATCCGATCTTCATTATGTTCAAGTTTAACCTCGTAAAATAAAGGATCAATTTTTTGTATGAATAAAATATCGGTTTTCAACATAATTTGAAAGAAATTTTGTGGATAGCTTATTTTCGATACACTCCTTATTAATGGACGATCTCCGTTTAATGATTGACATAAAGGCACACTTTTATTTCGGGTTCAAATTAGAATCTCTTATGACCTCGCCCACCCATACTGTTTGGAAGCCAATGTACACTTCTGTATTGCAATCAATTATGATGTTGATTTGGGAAATTTGTCGAGCATTTAGATGAATTCCCTGTAGAGGCTTTGTATATTTATCTCCGTATTCTAACGACATCTTTGTAAATTTTTTCCATGTTCATAAATCTTCCTACAAAAATTATCCTAGTAATCCTCGCTCAATTCCCAATACGTCTACTCTCTCTCATACAATCTCTCAAGAAGGTTGCGATGGTTCAAAATTCGCTTCAGTAAAAATTCTTGTTGAGATGCGTTATTTGCAGGATACAAGAGCCTAGTCGACGACGAGAACGTTTCAACACATCTTTTGTAATGGCTGGCAGTACTCCCTGTATGTCTTATGTGGATCCTTAGATCTCTTACGGGGTTTCAAATAAAAGAAATAACCTTATTAGTTGCTATTGTCTCGTTTCATCATTATTTTGAAAGATAAGTTCCACTATACAAATGTATATACAGGCATACCTTGACATGAAGCTACATTATTTTTCGGCTTTCTTCGTCGATCTTTCACTCAGTATAATTCAATCATTAATATCAATAATACCAAGTGATAGTTTAAAAATTTTCTCATCTATACAATGGTGTCATCATTTTTCGTGATTGGGTTGTTGTTTGCGAAAAATCGAAGACAAAAGTCAAAAAATAAAGTTGCTTCATATCGAGGTATGGCTGTAGATAAAAAATGCATATTATTTACTATATACTTACTCTAAACTTAGGAGTCTTTACGCATTATTGGGTAATATAATGTTATGCCATTCGATTGCTAACCCACTGAAGATCAAAATGAGTACTTTTTAACACAATATTACTTTTCGTTAGTTCGGCATTCGATGATTTTCCTTTGTAACCTAAAAAAGAAGAAGATAAGAAGTATAATAGGAAGAGGAATGAAGGAGTACAATTTTATTTTGTTGTATTAGACAGCTCTCCATGATAATGCTAAACTGATCAATCCGTGCAAGCAATGTGAAATCACCAAAAATTTAGCCATCATAAACCGGAACTAAAAAACCAGCTCGTATGATTCATCCATATTCATAGTGTCAACCTTTTCTAACAACTATGTGCGCCCCATGATCCCTACTTTCCTCCAATGCTCAACTTGTCAAATCATTCCGGGTGTCCAATTTCCCATTCCGTCACCCTTTCGACTGCACACATATAATGGTTACCATAATTATTTTTTTAGGTTCCCCCTTGCTTGTCAAGACAGTCATCCCCACCCCAAAAGGGCAAAAGTGACTCATAGAAAAACGTGTACACAAAGGACATGCCATAGCGGACTCATACAAAAAATGACGAATGATTACTTCACCGAGCGTGAGTCACACCCCAATACAGTAAGAACCACTAAAGATTCGAAGCAGCGCATAGTGGGCCAGGATTGCGATTGGGGCGACAAACTCAAACTGCATCTACTTTCCGAGAAGTTTTCCATAAATATGAAAATATTTCGATCAGATGGAATTTACCCTTGTGATTGGCATCAGAAACGAATGTTCCACTGTTGTCGTTTTTCAACTAAAAGTTACGTGTAGTTTGTTGGAATGTATTACTGCACAAATAGAAAATGCAAATTAAATTGCTTTCTAAAGATTTGCATCCGTACACTTATTATACCATGAGTTATCTCATCGACTGTTTGTTGGATTTTCTCTCTCCGAAAAATATGTTTAGGTAGTATTCGATCGTATTTTCCATATCGTGTAAAAATCACCCTACAATTTAAAATAAAAAAAGCAAGGAAAAACGGGACATCCTTGATTCTTAAACATTGTTTTATAATCATAAATCTATAAACTTTACTCGTTGACAAAATTTTATACAAATCTGATGACCTCCAGCAAATTTTGTACGATAGACGTAGACTAAGTTAAACATGCTAGATTAGATTCGTTTGTTTCGTATTGCAAGATTGCATCGCAGGTGTTGTTCTAATGGGTCGTTGGGTCGGCATAGATAAGTTGGTATGCTAGAAAAGTCTATGATTTGCTCTTTAGAATCATTTGGCTGCCCTAGAAAGGATTTGAATCTTGGTATGATGAAAGGACTACTGCTGTGCTGGCAGTGGTGATTGTGTTGATATGGTTGATCAGCAAGAGACCGTTGTCCTTATCGCGTTATAGATGTTGAGGGTCTGTTTGAGGATTTAAATTAAAATATAAATGAAATTTTGGAAAATTGGCTTGATATCTGACAAAACCTCCAATTAATTGAGGTAACAATCTCGAAAATTCTTTAGAAATTTTTTAAAGCTATTAGCTCTCAAAGTGTGTCAATTATTCGTGAAGGTTGCTGTTTTACAAAAATTAAATTTAAGCTTACTGCGATTGCAAAAAATTGCAAAAAACACTTCAAACAACCCTTAGTTATATTCAAAAATGAAACACGATTTAATGAATTGTTTGGTATTTATCGACCAGAAATTGTTCGAAATTCAGGATTAGCCAGGATTTACGGCGTCATGCTCATACAATGAGCAAACTCTTTAATTAATTCAGTATAACACTCTTACAAAATCAGAAGCTATTTGTTTGAAACGTCATTCAGTAGTTATTGGTATTCTGTCGAAATTTGAACACCGTGGCGCTCCTGTAAACGAAACACAGATGGTTCTACCCCGGAAAAAATACCTTTCTGTCCGTATAGACATAGCAATTAAGGTTTTCCAACACTCAACGTTGCGTCATATTCATATCATATAATTTATATCATACATATATCGTCATAGGCAGCATAATTAATCATCAATTAAAAGAGAGATTTGAGCAATAAAAAATGAAAAAAGTGCCATTAAATTATTAAGGCCTGTGCCAACAAATAATGTGTGATCAGCATTAAAAAATTAGGAATGAGCAATAAAAGATGAGAAAAGATCTTCGGATAATCTAATTGTGACCGGTAAATCTGTCAAATAAAGCAACAGCTATTAGTATATGTGCAATTAAATATGGCAGTATTTCCGCCAAATTTTGTAATTTAGTGGGTGCGTAGTAAGTAATATCGAAAGGTGGTTCCGGGAAAGGCAGGGGCTCGAAGCACGGGTGGGTTTTTAGTGGGTCGAAGAGTTGGCGCCCTCATTCCCACACCCTGAGTTCTTCAGGAGTTTGTTAGCAGATTTTCCATCCCGTCTTAAAAAAATATAATTAAACTTACACTACACTACTACTACTCTTAAAAATAATGAAAATTACAGGAGTTGTAATATTTATAATTCGTCTCATGTAAATCAGAAAATGGTTTTATTTTGTGTGCAAATAAATGCACGTCAAAAATTAATGGTAGATCACTTCAAAGTAAACTCAATATGATACAAAATACTGTCTTGATATGTAATATCACAACAAGAGCAGGATTAAATTGTATGTGGACATCGCACAAAATAACACGACCGTGAACTGGTATATAAAATTGACGACTCATTTGTAGGCCATCCACTACCTTCGTAGACGTTTTCAACAAAAACTTGCATTGTCCAACACAGAATTTTTCTGTCAGTAGTGACTGAAGTATTATATTACTATATTATTGAATATTATATTATTATATTACATATTATTACATATTACATACACTGATAGGCAAAATAAAGTGCCCACCTCTTCGTTTTTTCAATTTCTCTAATTTACTTGGTTCAAATTAAAGTAAACACAGTGTAGTTTTTTTCTTACTTTATTTTTTATATTTTTTTAAGTTTCGCTTATGGAATATTGTAAAAAGAAGTTTTACTCAGAAAAGTCAGAAAAAACAAATCAATTTGTGTTGAAAACAAACAGTGACAAAAATAAAGTGCCCACTTCACAAATCGATATGTTTTCAATAAGTTTCCATTGGAAGGCCCCTCGATTGTTTATGTTTTGATGTTTTGACATGTTTTGAAGCAAACGGCTCAACCTGATGCATTTGTATACGTGATCGCATTTCATTCAATTGAACAAAATGGAGAACGCAGTCCTTTCGAAAGCAATTTCCCGTGTATCCGAAAATTGGTCGTTCGTGATGTGCAAAACGGTGAATCGCACCGGGCTGTCGCTAAGAAGTACAGTATCAGTAAGGCAGCGGTTGGCAAAATTCTTCTGAAGTTTAAAACGTTTGGATCAGTGGTGGATCGCCCTGGCAGAGGCAGGAAGCGGAAAACGGATGCGAGAACGCACACCAAGATCATGCACGAAGTCAAGAGGAACCCGAAGGTAACTGTCCGCGAGATCCAGGAAACCCTTCAGTTATCAGTTTCCGGTCGAACTGTTCGTCGCCGTCTCGTAGCACAAGGGTTGAATAGCAAACTTGCCCGGAAGCGCCCATTTATCAGCAAGGCAAACAAAGCCAAACGGCTTAAGTTTGCTAAGGAGCATGCTGATAAGCCCCTAGAGTTCTAGAAAACGGTTCTCTGGACGGACGAATCAAAATTCGAGCTGTTTAACCAAAAGCAGCGGGTTCGTGTTTGGTGCAGATCGGGAGAGAGCTTCAGAGCGCCACATCCAAGGCATGATGAAGCATGGAGGAGGAAATGTGATGGTCTGGGGGTGTTTTTCGTGGGGTGGAGTGGGAAGCATTGTGAAAATCGACGGGATAATGACGGCAGATTCTTACATCAACATCCTGTGAGAAAATCTGGAGGTTTCGCTGATGCAGATGGGCCTTGAAGAGAAGTTCGTATTCCAGCAGGACAACGACCCGAAGCATACTGCCAAGAAGACCAAGTCTTTCTTCCGGTCTTGTCGGATCAAATCGCTGGAATGGCCTCCACAAAGCCCGGACCTTAATCCCATTGAGAATTTGTGGGCGATTCTCGATGCCAGGGTTAACAAAACTGGTGTTACCAATAAAAATAACTATTTTGAAGCCCTGGAGCGCGCCTGGGAAGACACCTAAAGAACCTGGTCGAGAGCATGTCGAAGCGCCTGCAGGAGGTCCTGAAGGCCAAAATGAGGACACATCAATTATTGAAATGCTTTTATTTTACTTAAATTTATGTTTTCTGTAGCCTAAATGAAGTGGGCACTTTATTTTGTCACTGTTTTTTTTTCAACACAAATTGATTTGTTTTTCTTTAAGTAAAACTCCTTATTTTTGCACTTTTCCATAAGTGAAACTTAAAAAGAATATAAAAATAACATAATAAAAAATACAGTGTGTTTACTTTAATTTGAACCAAGTAAGTGAGAGAAACTTGAAAAACGATGAGGTGGGCACTTTATTTTGCCTATCAGTGTATTATTACAGTATTGACTAGTTTAGAAATACATTTTTTATCGATTTTGTTTTTAAACAATATTATTAGTCCTTCATGTTGGCAATAAGAGAAATCTTTGTTCGATTGCTACCTTTGTTATACGAGCTTCTTAGACTCGAACCAACGACATTTTTGCCTAACATCCCACTGCGGGTAGGTCGAAGCAACTTTAGTGATCGTCAGTCGGTGCGAATCAAAAACAAACCCAAAAAGGAGAGAGTTCCTCTCCCATGTGCGCATCAATAAACAGAGTGCACACAATAGATCGCTAGAATAACTATACAAGCCACAGTGGTACATGAGCGTCTTCCAACCGGACATTTTTGCCTGTTGAAGTGGCGGACTTAGTGGGATGTTAGGCAAAAATGTCGTTGGTTCGAGTACCACTGTACACATGCCCTTTTCGCTCAATTTCCTAAAACATCTGTTAGATTTCCAAGCCTGCCGCACACTGACGGAACTATCAAAACTTTCTCTTCATATCTTTCATTCTAGCCAAAAACATTAATGTTCACTCTTGGTGCCTCATGGTGATGAGCAAGCATCTCCTTCTACATCATAGAAATTAGTGTTTCATTTGTGTGGGAGTGCCCCTTTCCAGAGAAGGGAGGAGTCTTTAACTATCATAAGAACCTTCTCCGCCCCAAAAATCCCTGCATACAAAATTACACGCCGATCGGTTCAGTAGTTTTCGAGTCTATTAGGTTCAGACAGACATACAGACAGACAGAAATATAGAATAAATAATGTACAAAATGTACTGCACAAAAATAGGTTTTTTTATTGAAATTTACATCATAGCAAATTTATGTAAATTTGAGAGAGGAAAATTTAAGTCTTATAGACTGTTCCAGAAAGTATAAGACACTTTCAAAATAACAAAAAGTCATATATTTTTTAGTTATTAGCCGCTTCGTTTGTTTGCATCTTAACAAACCAAATTTTACATGACATTTTCTATGTGTTTACTAATAATGCCCTTATAATGTAGACTTAAATTAAATCAATAAGAATTTAAGGAAAATTTGATTGCGTTTACTAGTCCTCGTTTAAGCAGTTTGAACTACTTCCGTTTTTTTCTAATTACAATTTTGGCGGAAACCTGGTAAGTATGGCAAAAGATGGCCAAAGATCAGGGAATGTCGCAGCCAACGATGATGAGTATTTTTATAAGGCGACTTTTGACTTAATCCATACAAAAACAACGGGTGTGTGGCTTTGAACGCGTTTTTCTCGAAACCATGTTTTTCAATCTAACTTCAAGCCTCGGGTTTGATCTATTAATCCGATTTCCACCATCAAATAACTGTTTGAAAGATTATAACTTTTGTACGGTTTGAACTAAAAACTGGCATTAATAATTAATTATTTATAATTTTTGAACACGGTTGAAATGAAAAAGCAGTGAAAAATAAAACTTTTCAATTCAAACGATCACTTTAAATTGTCTGAAATTTAGTTCAAGCCGTAGACAATTTCATTATCTCTCAGAAATGATAACTAGATTTGATTTCAGTCCACTACAAGAGGCTGCAGGCTTGAAGTTGTCGCCCCATGTTTTGCGCGCAGAGGTTTACGGAAATCGCCATTTCGTAGCCGCCATTTTGAATTTTCACAATTTTATACCCACCAAGGAGTAGACATTTATTGAATGAAGACTGTAGACATTAAATTAAATGAAATTTTATTGAGATGAATGTTTCACATTCAGATTTTTCTTCTAAATCACCTAATTGAGTATTTTCCGGTGAAGAATTAGACGAATAATGACTCACAAAGTAGTATGAATTTGGTCATGTAATTCCAAATTCACTCCCACAGTATAGTGCTATACAAAACAAAATCGAAATGCATTGAAAACGAAGTGGTTTCCCTGCACCCGCCTGCAACGTGTCGCATCAGTTTTTTTTTTTACTTCCGTGACTAATCATGATGGCCTGTTACTCGCGCCTAGTGTGTCTTGAAAGCCTGAAGAGTAATTTATCAATTTTAAAAAGACTTCTTGCGTGATTTTCTCGTTAAGGGAGCGCCTTGTGACGACTTCCGTCCTATTTCAATGCGGCGGCACTTTTTTTCGTAAAGCATTTCAATTCGGAAAATGGAAATTACTGAAAAAATTGCCGTCCCGACTTGTCCCATAGGGTAAACCATTTGTGCGTTTATTCTGCAAGAAGAAAACAGGGAAGGAGAAGCAAAGTTAATTTTTACAATCCTTCCTTCACTTTGCTTTGGTGGGGACTTGGAAGTCTCTGAACCCGAGCCAAAATAAATGTGGATTGCTATTATGCAGAAATGGATCTGGTGAGTATAGCTCGAGGGGCCGATTCTCTTCGAAGGTGTCCTTTCCGAAGCCGTTTAGAGGAGTCATTTATCTTGAGGAAGTTTGACCCACTTTCTAGGAACAATTATTGCGCCACGCTTGCGTTAAAAACTTTTATCCCAAAGCCTTTGTTTTTTTTTTGTAGTCCTGGATGGGGTTAAGTTTTCCGAATGCGTATGATTGGAAAAGGACTTGTTACACAATTTCCGGATTGTATTTTTCGATTTCCATGACATCGGCCGTTTTAGTTACACGCAAAGCTTCTAATAATTATCACAACCCCTTTTCGCTGATTTATTCAGGACAAAATTTGCGCAGATTTGCTGCAGAGATAAATCGAACACCATCCAGGGTGTAAATTAATTAATTTATTTCGATTCCTGCTGTTTTCGATGTGTAAATGCAAATTTCTACCTGGTGAAAGGGCTTCACGTGCACTTCGATGCGATCACGCGACGTAAAGAGAATGTTGGTGGCTGCAATTTTATATTTCTTGCATAGATGCTCATGTATGTAGGTAAGTAGCAACCTACAGCTGTGGTCTACAATCCTTTTTTTTATTCGTGAAAAAGGGGCAAGCACAAAATTTCACTTTTTTATCACCACAGATTTTTACTTTTCGCTATTGGGGCTGGTTAAAAAATGGATCTAGAAAAAATAAATATAACGGGTGTCCACTAAAAAATGAGAATAATTTCAATACTTTTCCATCAGAACAAAAACGGCCGCATAGAAATGTCACTTTAGATGAATGAATCGTTGCACTCTCCAGAAAATTTTCATACACTCTTATTTCACTCTAACATGTTCAGTCGTGTTCAGCATGCCGTCGAAACAGGCAAGAACTGCGCGCGCGTTGTACAATTCTTTCAAGCGAACGAAGATCGTGGAAAAAATACACGGTGGACCATTTTGTCGTGAAAAGTTCCGGTATCCACCGTATACCGTATCCTGGCATGCATGAGAGTAACCCGGAAGAAAGGTTGCGGCCGTCCAGCGAAAATAATGAATGAGAAAACGCTCCGCCGCTGCGCAGCATGTTCAACAACAAGGATTCGGTAAGTCAACGGAAGCAGCCCGAAAGTTCCATTGTTCGAAGTCACTCATCTGCAAGACGCTAAAGAAAGAAGGAATAGTGTGTAGAAAGAAAACCAGATCCCCAGAGTACACAGATGAGCAGATTCAAACCGTGAAATCCCAATGCCGCTGGATGACTCGGAATTACGGCGGAAAATCTTTCGTTCTGGACGACGAAAGCTACTTTCCTCTTTCGAAGTCTCAGATACCGGGAAACGACCGATTCTACACTAAGGACAAATCTACTACTCCTCCAAAAGTAATGTATAAGTTCAAGCACAAATTTGAATCGAAGGTTATGTTATACATCGTAATATCCGATAAGGGTATTTCGAAGCCGTGGTTCAAACCAAGCGGTTTGGCCATCAACCAGGAGGTGTACCAAAGAGAGTGTTTGCAGAAAATACTCATCCCATTTCTTAAACAACATCACTCGGATGGCAAATACGTGTTTTGGCTGGACAAGGCATCATCGCACTACGCAAAAAAACGCTAACGTTTTTGGAGAGCCAAAATATACCATATGTCCCAAAAGACCGGAATCCGACAAATTTGCCACAGTGCCGTCCTATCGAGGATTTCTTCGGTCTTTTGAGCTCCATGGTATACAAGGATAATTGGAAGGCCAAGAACACCAAGCAACTTACCAACAGGATCAAAAGCTGCATCCGAAAAATCGATGTGGCTGCCGTCCAACGGTCATGTTCCAGCATAACGACTAAGCTGCGCCGCACGGCGAACCACGGACCATATGACAATATTCACAAAACTTAGTTTGAAGATTTAAGTTGACCCTTTTAATAAAATAAATCAGTTTGAACAAAACTTCACTGGTATTTTTTTCCTGACCCATTCTTTTCGTTCTCATTATTTAGTGGACACCCGTTATGCATGGAACCACGACAAAAAATAGCAGCATTGTCGTCCGCGTTTGTCCCATATATTAGCCTGAATTAATGACAAGTTTAAACTACCGACGAGAATGTTGCCTACGAGACTAGGTCGAAAAGGCTGCTAGGTATGCATATAGTATAGTGATAGTAGCTGTGAATGGTGGAAACATTCGACAGGGTAGTCTGTCGAGCTAAAATGAATGACCGAGTGTGCGTTATGTCTTGAGTGTTAATTTTCGGTGACTATCAGCCATCAACAGCAGGTCGCCATACGCCATAGACCCCGGAGCAGCACCCGCTGTTGTATATTCCGCACTGGACGCCACGGGGGATGGGAGGGAAAGATTTAAGTTTGGGTCATAAATTTTGGGTTTTATAGTGCCAATAAAGAGAATAGCTAATTTTATTTATGCTTCCCAAGGGTTAACATATTTTTTATTTGAAAACTATCCGGAGCTGAGCGCGCAAACCGTACACGTGGGTAAATATCTATCACCAGATGGTTCTCACCCTTGATGTAAGTGATGGATAGAATGTCGGAATGCCTGCTAATTTGTTTGGTCTTAAACTGTAGAAATCTGGCTGAAATTTATTTCCAAACTAATCTCGAATACGTTAGTTTCGATCGTTGTGGTTCGTTATTTAAGTAAGAGCGTATATCCCGCATATAATTTTTACGAACAACTACAAGAGCTTGACGCTTCAAACAAATTGCAACTATAACGGGTGGCCACCAAATGCGGGATTTAAAAGAATGGCTTGAGAAACAAAAACGACAAAGAATTACAATTCAATTTGATTTATTTTATACCAGCTGAACCCACTGCAAGCCTTCCAGAATAAAAATATATTATAGATTTACAATTAACTGTACTTGAACTGTAATCATACAATAGAATCAATAGTATGTACAATTGATCGTGTTATTGTTCGTGACGATCAGATTACATAAGGACTTACTGTTTCTACAAATAAATCTATTGTAGATTAAGACATCAACAATAGAATAAGGGGGTTGTTATGTATCTTAACAATTAAAATTATCACTTTTTTTGTGAGCAAATTTGAGTTAGTAACTATTAATTGTATTGTTTCACAATCGTTGAAAATTCTAGCATGTGGGATGTATAGTAGATCTATTGTAATTACAATGTGCATTTTTCATTTGTCTTATACATGAACAATAAAACTCATGGTCGGCAAATTTTTTTATTGTTAGTGTATATTATTAAATTGTAATTGTATTGTTATTTTTATACAGGTTGCTACGCTTTCAACTAAGGGCCAATTTGTTCACCTCCGCTTAGAGCTTAAACCATCTCTAAGCGTATGGGTAAGCACCGCTTAGGAGTTAAGCGGAGGTGAAGAAATTGGCCATAAATGAATGAAAAATTCAAAGAACTGTCGCGCTTATGCTTTTTTCTCTGAATGAATATGGTTAACATATGTTCGTATGCTAATGTGTGTAATATCTGCAAAAAAAACGAAGGTTTGTATTTTTTTTGGATCGGTAATTTCAACCGGTTTTTCTTTCTGTGTAGAAGCATGTCATAGACAAAACATGTATCTTCAAACGAAGCCGTATCCGTTCAATTTGAACGTACTTTTTTCTCGAATAACGTTAGATTATAGACTGTTCCAGAAAGTATAAGCACACTCTCAAAATAACAAAAAAGTAATATATTTTTTAGTTTTAATAATTTTATTTGGCAAATCACATTTCTATTTGTGTTTTATATGATATTTTACTCTCGTTCAATCAAAATATTTAATCATAGCCAAGACTACTAACTTTTCCTCGAACATGATCCATTAGCTTCTGCATAGTCATACCATTTCGACCACTTTTGGCCAATCTTTTTTAAATTTTTGGATGTCGTCCGCTGGTTATATGCATTTTCGAAGCTTTGCTTTGGTTAAAGCCCAAAAAGTCTCCATTGGCCGTGCCTCCGGGCAGTTCGGCGGATTCATGTCTTTCGGCACGAAACATACATTTTGACTTTTGTACCATTCTAAAGTGTCCTTTGCGTAATGACATGACGCCAAATCAGGCCAAAACACTACTTGACCTTCGTGCTGCCTGATCATCGGCAATAATCGCTTCTGGAGACATTCCTTAACGTATTTCTGAGTGTTCATCGTCTCCGTTGGGATGTACGGACTAGATGTTTTACCACAATCGCACATTGCCTGCCAAACCATATCCTTCTTACAGAATTTTGCAATAAAAATTGCCTTCTCCGTTTTGGGGATGTCTTTGTCTTCGCTTACAGTTAAAATTGTGGTCCGGGAAGAGTTTTGTAATCTAGTTTCACATACGTTTCATCGCCCATTATTACACACCCAGAATTGCTATACAATAACGAATCGTAGAGTTTGCGAGCCCACGGTTTCACGGACGCGGCCTGTTTTGGGTTCTTTTTAGGTTTTTTCTGCTTCCGGTATGTTCTTAGCCCAAGTCTTTCTTTGGCACGCATGACGTTACTCGACGAGGTCCCTAGTTTTTTCGCAACATCCCGTACGGATGTCACTGGTTTTCACTTGTAGGCATCCCAGATCTTTTTATCGATATCCAGACTAACAGGACCGGATTTCCGACCACAGGACCGGATTTCCGACCACTCTTCGGTGCATATTCAAACGTACACTGTTCTCTATATTTTCGAATCGCAGATCGTACCGCTCCGACGCTTACACCCTCTTCCTTGGCCTATTTTCTCAAGGAGAGTGTGCACGATACTGCACAAACAAAAGGAAGCAGCCAAAACATAGAAACAAGTTTCTATTTCATTTGAGTGACGGGAACGATGGGGAAGGGGTCTCGAACCACCTAAGACAAAAATCCGGCCTAAAAATCACCACATGCCAAATTTGGTATACAATTGATTAGTACTTGAGTTAAGCAGATATTAGTGTTCCATCTGTATGGGAGCCCCCCCCCTTTCCGATTGGGGAGGAGCTTCGAACCATCATAAGAACTTTCTCCGGCCCCAAATCATAACAGTAGGGATAATGGTCATGTTTGGTTGACATTTTTGTCTCATTTGTATGAGAGCTAACCCCTTCCAGAGAGGGGAGGAGTCTCAAATCACCATAGAAACATTTCTTGCCTCCAAAAACCTCCACATACCAAATTTGGTTCCATTTGCTTGATTAGCTCTCGAGTAATGCAAAAATGTGTGTGTCATTGGTGTGGGAGACCCAGCCCCCCCCTCCCCCCTTTCCAGAGAAGGAAGAGGTCTCGAACCATCATAAGAACCTTTTCCGGCCCCAAAAACCCCTGCATTGTTATATTCATAACAGCAGGGATAATTTTCATGTTTGGTTGAAATTTGTGTATCATTTGCATTAAAGCCCCACCCCTTCCAAAGGGGAGAGGGGTCTCAAATTATCGTTCAAACATTTTTTGCCTACAAAAACCTCCATATACCAAATTTGGTTCTACTTGTTTGATTAGTTCTTGCGTTATGCAGAAATTTATGTTTTATTTGTATGGAAGCCATCCCTTCCAAAACATCGAGAGGTCTCAAACAACCATAGACCAAACAACCATGCAGGAATAGTTCTCATGTTTGGTTGAAATTTTTGTTTCATTTGTATGGGAGCCCCCCTTTTCAAAGAGAGGAGGGGTCTCAAATCACCATAAATACATTTCTTGCCTTAAATAACTCTCCCATCCCAAATTTGGTTCCATTTGCTTGATTAGTTCTCGAGTTATGCAAGCATTTGTTTTTCATTTGCATGGGAGCCCCCCTTTCTAGAAGCGGGAGTGGTCTTGAACTATCATAAGATCCTTTCTCGGACTTACAAACCCCTGCATACAAATTTGCAAAGCAGTAGAAATAGTTCTCATGTTTGATTGAAAATTGTTTTTCATTTATATGGAATCCTCCCTTTCCAGAGAGAGGGGGATCTCAAACCACCATTAAAACATTTCTTGCCTTAAAGAGCTCTCCCATGCCAAATTTGGTTCCATTTGCTTGATTGGGTAGTCCTGATGGAAGCACATGACCGTTGGATGGCTGCCCATTAATTTTCCGGATGCTGCTTCTTATCCTATTGACGATTTGCTTCATGTCCTTAGCCTTCAAATTACTTTTGCATACAGAGAAGCTCAATACCCTAAGACATTCTTCGATAGGATGACACTGCGGCAGATTAGTCGGATTCCAGTGTTTTTGCACATATGGTATATTTTGTCCCTCCAGGATCGTTAGCGTTTTTTTCGCGTAGTCTGATGATGCCTTGGCCTGCCAAGGCACGTAGTCTCCATCCGAGTCATGTTTTTGAAGGAACGGGATAAGAATTTTCTGCAAACACTCTGTTTGGTAGACTAGCTGGTTGATGGTCAAGCCACTTGGTTTGAACCACGGCTTTGAAATCTCCTTTTCTAAAATCACTTTTTGTTCGAATTTGTGCTGGACAGACCAAGAAGAAAACCCACCCCCGAGATCAATCAACATCGACGCACCGACCCTCGCATCAGAGCTGGGTCCAGCTGGAAACACCTGTTGAAGAGTTCCGCCAAGAATGCATTTCCGGAGAGTTTCTTCAGCACCAGGTTGAAAATGCCATCGTTTCCCGGGGCCTTCATGCTTTTCCTGCACCTAACTGCTGCACGAACTTCATTTTCCGTCACTTGGCCGACGGAAGGTCGATATCGACTTGCTCCACGAACTGGCAAATGGTTCACTGAACAGCAGCTTCATGGGGACTCACCGTGTTGACACCTAGGTTGTGAGCCTCAACGTCCTTTAACGGCGGGATTGGTTACGGCGTCTGCTTTAAAACTGTTGCCACCTTCCAGAATGACCTCGAGTGGTCGCTCATTTGGGCGATGCTGATGGAAAATTGTTGATTCTGTATGGCCTTCATTCGATTCCCAATTTGATGGCTGAGAATGCAGAGCTCCTCTTTCTTCACAAAGCATCCGGTTCGTTGGAACTGTTGGCTAGCGATGTTCCGTTGTTGGATTTTTGTTGGTCGAATGATTTTTCCACAAGGTATGGCGAACATTGAGATCACCGGCCACTATGAAGCGAGATCGGTTGATGTTGAGTTTTTCAAGGTCTTCCAAGAGTTCGCACACTGCCGGGGCATGAAGACGGCGAATAACGTGATATCTTCAAGGAGGGCGAATATTTTCCCACCGATGGCTTCAATGACGCTGGTCTTTGGGTGCGGCAGAATCTCGTACCAGATACCTTTTTTAATGGCAATAGCCACACCACCTCCACTTTCGTTGGGACGATCTAGCCGAAGGATGATGTGTTCTGGGAGCGAGAAGTTGATTTTCGGGTTTAACCGGGTCACCGAAATCACTCCCGCGTCGGTGGCAGCTGCTCCAACCGATTTCCCTCCCGAGGAAAATTAAAATACGCTCAACAGCTTGTGGACAATTTTTATGGAATTTCGTAGAAGACCTACTACCCTACCTAACGACTTATGACTATGAGCCGGGACCAACGGCTTTACTTCTCTTCCGAAGGAAGACGTGACCAGATTTTTTCGCCTCACATACGCCACCGGACGTCGACTGGGATTGAAACCAGACCCACTGGGGTGCCAGTAGTAGTCACGCTTACCACTACACCACCGACGCCAGCTAGTGGTATTAGTAAGTTGTTGCAATATAAAAATAAACAATAAATTATCGGCTCCGTAAAGCTAATGCAATTGAGCCTACCAAATAAATAAACCAGTGATAAGAAGAAAAGACACAAATGGACTATTTATTTTGTCTGGCATCTTAAGTCTACATTCATTTAGGGAAGCGGAACCTATTCTCACCATAGTACATATATCCATCACATTCTGCAGCCATCCAACTTCAAACGTAAAAAGATGTTTAATTTCTCCAATAAATGGACGCAGTCACCAAGAATATATATTCCTGCCAAATAAAATTAGGTCTTGAATATAATTAAAAGCAACAAAAACGTTTCGGAGACTTCAATTTCGTAAAAATAATGAGCAATCAGATTTTCAACACAATTTCTTACCTTTGCACTACAAATTCGTTGTATTGATCTAACCGTACTAGGGAATATACTCTAGCCAGACTCCAAGTTTTCTCTTTAATTGCCCTACATCCTCACACATTTTTGGTGCGGAATTGCACAAACCATAAAAATCACACTTCTTTTATTACACTAGCCACACGAGAATCTACGAATACGTGATAAAATACTAGAAAACTATGGGATTAATTTTCACAGTAATTTAAATACGCCTGCACCTATCCTGAACCGTGCTAACAATCGACGTAATCGCTTAATGTGGCACTACTCACATACTGTATAGCATACACATCAACGCTAGTGTGCGTTTTCAATCATGCATGAAGCATTCTATGCCCAACGTTATGGTGAGTCTTGTTGTCAATATTCTCAAGGAAGAATAACAAACAAACCCTTTCATTTTTTCTTGGTTATATGCATGCTACCCAACACGTGAATGTTGTCAAATGATCTACTTCATTTTTGGGTGTAGTAGTGAAGAGCGTTAACTTGTTTGTATTTTTTTCTTGATTAAAATCAGTACACACTTAGAAATATTTACAGTATTCGGTAATTTTTTACCGAACTTTCAACAGCTGAACGTTCGGTAATCCGATTCACCGGATTTCGGTGAAATTTACAGTATTCCGGTAAAAAAATTACTTGAACTTGTCAAATTTTACCGAAGTCCGTTAAATTGGATTACCGAACTGTTCAGTTGTTGAAAGTTCGGTAAAAAATTACCGAATACTGTAAAATTTTTCTAAATGTGTACGATTAACATATGTACACAGATGGGATTAATGTTTTTCGTGATATTATTAATATAGGTACATAGCATTGGCAACTTTTCCGTAATAAATTGGAAGAAAACAATCAGAATCGAATGAATCCTAGAGGGTTTGAGCTGTTTAGTGGAATACCTGTAACTAGAAATTAGAAGAAAAATTAGTATCTCGTCGAGTTATTAGTACGAGACACTGAAGAAGTCTGCACATTGTAGACGAAATACGCGTATCTGTCGAAGATAAGCAAAGGTAGTTGGAATTAAATGGAAGATACTAATTTTTCTTCTAATTTATAGTTACAGAATCGAATGTTTTGTGTGTTGCTAAACGATTAACGATAAGTGGACGAATAAATTGTGAATAACTTGTGTACTCAGTGTTCGGTATTCAGTGCATATTCACCGATTTCCACTGGAGGTCTGCTTATTGAGCTCAAGATAGGTTCCGCTTCCCTATATCCCTATTTTGCTTTAAACACACAAACAGGCACCTCATCTTGCGGTAAATAATTCAATATCAATCATCAATAAATTAGCTACCGGGATTTTTTCTCCTCCGCAAAATTTCAAGGATAATAGT
Organism: Aedes japonicus; assembly: GCA_034211315.2. Lineage (NCBI taxonomy): Eukaryota > Metazoa > Arthropoda > Insecta > Diptera > Culicidae > Aedes > Aedes japonicus. Next base: position 40,015 of record JASCZW010005274.1, on the reverse strand, counting down.
TCACCACAACTGCTTCAATGATATAATCGTAAAATATTTAAGATATTAATAACGTTAATTCAACATGCATTCAAGTCATAATAGGCGTAAAATATATCTACTCATTACATTGGCTTCGATTTGCGTACCATAAAATTTAAATACCAATTGAGTTTCAACTTATGGTCATCCTTTGGAAAGCAACGAATGATCGAGGCTCTTTATTTTATCATTCACTGTGACAGTAGGGGAACTGGCCATAACTAAAACAGGTTGAATAACATGAACTGGTCCTATTACTGCAGGAATGTTCAGTTCTAAATATTCAATTTGATAGCGTTAGGTATGCTTTCTGAAGTATTCCTGTGTGAATAAAACTAGTTACATTTGATGCAATGCTAAATAAAAATTGATCCGCTAACTCAATTAATTAATCTGAAAATTTAATGCAGGGAATGAGCTTTCATAAGCTGATCTACGCCAATCATCGAATACCTCAATATGAATATATTTTTCAAGATATATTGAAAGTTCTATTTTCAATAGCAATTCCTTAAAAATCATTATTGTACGCTATTATGCAGTGGAAGAACACACTTTTCACGCTATGAACAAATTGTAAGTCCATCAACCTGCTTCTCCGGATTTATTGGTAACATTTCAACTCAGGGCAGAAACATGGAGAATCCTGTTTTGCATGTATGAGCAGTTGTGCAATAATCCAATAGTTTATAAATAAGCAAAGGATGATCAATTCACCCCAATTCCTCTATAAATGAATTGTAAAGTCAAATGAGCAGGCCAATTCAACGAGCAAATGATAAAAATATAAAATCTCCATGCCCGCTACGCACCCTCGCTTAAGTATGCACATGCTTCTGTTGTTGTTAACCTACCTTTGTAAAAGACGCGACCTATCACGGGCAATAAAAATTTACAATTCGCGTGCCCGACTTTACCCGAGTCCTGACCGAAGGAGAGCCGAAGTTTTTTGTTTCTCCGCTCTTTTTTTTACCCAGTCCAGAGACCCTCAAGGCATCCGGACTGGTTTGCCCCACGAAGCCACGGGCAAGCAGGTGCGTTTTGCAATCATGTCTTTCTTCTGTTGAATAACTTGGCGTCACAGAGATTCATCTCGCCGATACCATTTATCCAGCATCCGTGTCTACTTACTTTTTACACTGTTAATGTTTATTTTGAATGTGGAGTTTACCAAAGTTTACCTAACTTCAGATTGAGCTTGCAAGCTTTGGCACAATTACTTCGGCTTTTATTATCTATTTAAAACAATGAATACGTTAATTACAACAACATTACTTGACTATCACTAGAGACAAGACCAATTAGAGGACCATCTGCGCCAAAAATGGGAACACTGGTCCCAAAAAAACGTTAAGCGCCAAACATATAAACAGTTAACTGCGGCCAGCATAACATTAATCGAATTTGCAGTGTTTCAACTCGCAGTGCAACATGTGCAATAATCCTCGTACAGTGTGATGTCTGCGAATATCTTCTGCTAAGCTGGGGTTGAGCAATCGCAATCACTTCACCGGAGAGCAGCAAAAACGACGCATGCAGTACGGTGGTCATAACTTCTTTCTTAAGCGTGGCTGGCTGGCTGCCTGTCGCTGGATCGGGTTATTTCAGTTGCTGCTGCTGCTGCACGGAAACGGGCCCGGGAAGAACAGGTCTTGGAGCTATAAATTAAAGGTTTTTATGCGGACTTATTCCAACTTCTTGTGCTGCTGATGGCCCGCATCGATTTCACACAACCGCAGATCCTGTGGAACGAGATTTGCCTTCTCTGATTGCTCTCATTCCGTGGTTTTTCCTTTGTTTTCACTCCTGTCGGATATCCAATCCACCAGACAGAGAGCACGCGAATCTGAGCTCGATATGTGAGTGAGTGAGTGTATGTTTATATTTTGCGCCATATTATGCTTGGTTTCGTTTTGATTGGCACCGCAGCGTACGAGAGATGAAGAAAGAAGCTTTGAAAGGATTTCAAGATTGGCTTTTTGTCTTAATTCGTGCAGTGCGGTTGCCGTAGATTTCAAGAAATACAAAATCTTCGAGGGATTTCAGCTTTTCCCATCAGACAACGTTGCTGAAAGAGCCGATTTTATTTCAACGATTTTATTAAAATTTATTCGATTGCGTATGTTGATAAATCCGCTCAGCTCCAATGATGCCTTCCCGCCGTCGATGGTGGGGCAGTGAATTCCATACCGTGTGTAACCTCGGGAGGGCTTTCAGATCGAGCTGCGTGTGACAGACGTATTCTACCGGTTTTATTGCCTTACTAATGAAGATGTTCTCAAACCGGGGTAGGCTCAAGGTCTAGATAGAACAATAATGATAAGCATTTTGCTATATGCTATTAAGTAATGTGTTTCTGGTGGACGGGAAATGTATTGACGGGATAACAAATTCTATAGATATTATTGATTTGAGTCGTAATAGATGCCTGCACACCACAGCATGGTTAGTTCAACGGTATATGTTGGTCAAGCCTGAGAGGACGCGGATTGAATGATTTGATACAGAAATTTGTATTGTGACATAAGACATCAATAAAATGTGTTTATGATGTTTGTACTTTGGAACCTGTCCATGCTGCGCTAATCAGACAAATTGTATCACAATCTGTTCTTCGGCATGAAATGTTAAGTCTTTTGAAAATAATTTTATCCAGAGGTTAAACATTATTTACAAACGTTATAATGCGAGTTTAACTGCTGTAGACAAACAAACATTTTTTCGAGACCATGCTGGCCATAAAAAGTTTTTTTTAACAATAACACTAACAAAAGTTTAAATATTTTAACATTAAACTTTTATAGTTGCATCAGTTTGTTTGTTTGTTTCATAAGCTATTGTGTGCCAAGTAGTATCAAACTCGATATCCTAAGATGAAGAATATTTTACAACCTCATAAATTGTAGGTAAAGGCCAACAATCAAGTTATGCTTTGCTCTGTAGTCTGTCTTTAACGTGATAATTTTAATACAAATTTTCTACCTGCAAAACCGATCGTTTATTTGACAATAATAGAGTTATGTCTACGTTAGAAACAGTTGATTAAGATGTAAAGGGTGTATTCGATAAAAATGGCACACAGAAAATCTTCTGTAACTTTTGAATCGTATGAGTAAAAAACATAGAAATTTGAGTAGATCTTATCCATAGTGTATTATTTACATCTGCCAAGTTTCATAGTTATACATTCAGTAGTTCCAGTCATGTCGTCGAAACAAGAAATTGTCCGTGAGAAAATTTTGTGCACTCACAATCAAAATCCAGGGGCGTCCCACCGGTGGATTGCTAAAAGGCTTGGAATTGCAAATACAACTGTGTCTCGTACAATAAAAACCTTCAAGGAGCGTCTGAGTGTACAAAGGAAGGAAGGGAGTGGTCGTAAAAGTGGTCCAATGGACAGAAAAATGGCCAGGAAAGTCGTACAACAATTCAAGAACCGTCCAAACATGTCAATTCGAGATGTCGCTAAAAAGTCTAAAGTGTCAGTCGGTTTTGTGCAGAAAACCATGAAGCGTGCTGGGTTACATGTTTACAAAGTGCAAAAAGCCCCAAACCGGAATGAAAAACAAAACATCACTGCGAAAACCCGCGCCCGGAAACTTTACACGAAGCTGCTCATCAAATCCGGTTGCATCGTGATGGATGACGAAACATACGTCAAGGCCGACTTCCGTCAACTTCCTGGACAAGAATATTTCGTTGCCAAGTCGAAGTTCGATGTTCCGGAGGATGTTCGAAAGAAGAAACTATCGAAATTTGCAAAGAAGTTTCTAATCTGGCAGGCGATTTGCGGATGTGGTGAAATAAGTGCTCCCTTCATCACTTCCGGAACATTAAACGGTGCGATTTACACGGAAGAGTGCCTTAAGAAGCGTCTCTTGCCATTCATTAAGAAGCTCAAAGGATCAACTCTGTTTTGGCCTGATCTAGCATCCTGCCAATACGCTCGAAACGTATTGGAGTGGTACCGAACCAACGGAGTTAATTTTGTGCCAAAGGATATGAACCCACCAAATTCACCGGAACTTCGTCCAATTGAAAAATTCTGGGCAATTATGAAAACGGAACTTCGCAAACATCCCAAAACTATAAAAACAGAGCTAGAATTGAAGAAAATTTGAGTAAAAACAACAAAAACACTGGGAAAATCGGTTGTACAAAATTTTATGGGTGGAGTGAAAAGGAAGGTGCGGGCATTCGGGACGGGAGACGAAATTGAATAAAACAAAAAGTGTAAATCAAAACTCATTAGTAGTTCTTCATTTTCTGAAAATTTCAAGAAAATCCGATAATCAGTTTAATTTTGATGATTATATATGTGTGTGCCATTTTTATCGAATACACCCTTTAATAGAGTTATGTCTACGTTAGAAACAGTTGATTCAGATGTAAATCCTTCTCTCTGTAAAGTTTTCGAACTCGTAAAGATTTAAATGAAACTCAAAAGAAAATCAACTATCAATATTCTTTGTAACCTGTAAACATTGAAGTCGACTTTTAATTGCAATATTTAACAGTTGGTGAATTGTTTGGACGCTTTTAACTTTCAGCCGGCGCTCACTAATCTAAATCCAAATAGAAGCAGTGATGTGGGTGAGTGAGGTATATGTGGGTGTGTTTGTGATGGTGGGGGGGGGGGAGGAGGGGAAGGGGGGAGAGCATATGACTTTGGGTCGGCGCTCTCTTCTTTCTTTTCAGAGAGCGAGTAATGGCGCTTTAACCATAAGCCATAAGAGGCTAGGTCAAGAGTTAGTGCTCTTGTCCCAACCGACAGACAAGCTGTGACACAAGAAAAGGCTCTGCAAGTTAAAAACGCCGGTTTTTCAGCCCAGAAAAGCGGACAGCAAAGGAGTGCATTATATTCTAAGCTTCCCCCAACGACCTATAAATATATAAAAATGCATATGCTTTTTCGCCAAGGAAAGCCTCCCTCACAATCCCATCCAACTTCCAACTCCAGATGTCTATGAAGGTCGCATGAGTTCTCAGCATCTTCTTAAGTAGATATCTAATCAACACTTCCTTCCCATCCTTTGCTGATCATAAGAACCTGGCCAGGTGTTGTGCAAAGAGATTGATGGATGAAGAGCCTGTCACACCCAAGGCAGCTCTTTTGGCGCTTCCATCGTGTCTTCAACAGCCAACCCTGGATTGTGTATGGTCGAAAAATGCTATGCTATGCTATGCTATTAATAACAGCGCAGGCCACGTCCTTGAAATCAGATGGGAATGAGAAACGAACATTAGAGTAAACTTTATTATTTTTTCGGGACCGTATTTATCTCTGCGTTTGGTGGATCAGGATGCACCCAGTTTTGGAGAACATCAACAGACTACGCGCAACACTGCTGTCATGTTTATAAAAATACACAGCGCAGGTGATCGAGTCACCTTAGTTCCAGTACTTGAACGTCGAACAGTGTTTTTATACATACTTCCGAAAAAACAATTAAGTTGGTTATACTACAGACTACATTGGTCTGAATGATTGTTAGTAATACTAGGTGATAGTAGCTATAATATTAAATACAAAAATACAACAACTTTATAATATTTTCACATTATTTCTCGAATAAATAAATGCAGGGCGGATTGTTTCTTGGGATAAATAAATATCCAAAACGAAAACAGAAAACCTTACGCGGTTGGTCAAAGCAACGATGGATCGAGTGACGTGCGTCGTCAGATCATCAGGCACACTCTTGAATCTCGGAAAAGGCTTGGGCAAGGTGATGGATTATCGTGTTTTCTATTTAAAATTGCATTGGAGGGTGTGATTTGAAGAGCGGGAATAGACACGAGTGGTATGATCTTCAGGAAGTCTGATAAACAATATGGCTTTCCCAACGAAGTTGATATCGTAGAACACAACTTTGAGGAAACGTACATCAGACATATGGCTAAAACTGGTAGGCAAATAAATTAAATACATGAGAAGACAATTTTATCCTCCCACCACGAGTTCAGATCTACGGTGATGAGATGTTGAAGCGGTAGACGAATTCATCGTGTATCTGGGCTCATTGGTTACCACCGATAACGGCACCAACAGATAGAAACAAAGCGACAACAAAGCGCATTATGGCTGGCAACCGTGCCAGTTGTGGACTCCGAAGGACGCTAAGATTGAACAAAGTTCACCTAACCTCAAAGTTGTCCATCCAAAAGACATTAATTAGACCGGTGGAGGACCAATGTGCCTTTGGTGTATTAAAAATTAAGATGTTGTATAACCACGAATTGCATTTGTTGCTGGAAGACCTCGTTCACACATAAAAAATCAGTCGATTAGGGTGAGCTGGGCATGACGCAAAAATGTCGGTTGATAGTCAAGCCAAAATGACTCTAGATAAAGATCTGGCGGACACAAGAAAAAGAGGCACGTAACGAGCAAGGTAGACCGATCAAATAGAAGCGACTTTCGAACCCTTCGCAGACTACTTTTGTGTCCAACAGAGGCTACACCGGCCTTTGTCTGATTGATAAGGTTAGTACTTTTAAACAAACGTTTTTATTTTGGTTATTTTTTGTTTCATTATTATCTAGATTTTCAGCCTCGGGCTGGCTCATTTTCCATCGTGGTCACTAAAACACCGCTTTGAGTACTTTTGTGACATGTCCGGTGGTGAGATTTGAACTCGTGACTTTGGAGTGAGACGTGTGGATGTTAACCACTACGCCCTCGAAACACACGGTGTACACCAATCAACGCGCTATTTTGTCTGTAGTTAGTACGGTGAAAAGAAAGTCTCAGCATTGAATGGTTCTGCAGAGTACTTGGCCAAACGTTCTCATAAACCGTCCCCAGTATTACAGAGTAATCAATTCCCTGTATCGTATCTGTTAAAAACTACGCTCTTGTTATTTTTCTTTGCCGCTTGAAATGCATCCAGATGAATCAGCTGACATCGAAAGTCGGGAGACGGAACAGATCTCGCCAAGGAAGTCGGTGGAGAGTAAATCGTGAATATCACAAAGCTTTGATGAAATTCAACCCTTTCCACTCCATTTTAGTTATTTGGATGCCAAACTACAGAGCAGTATTCGAGAGTTGAACGAACGAGTGAACAGTATAGAGACCTCAAACAATATACCTTGGTAAAGTCCTTAGCAATGTGAAACATGAATTTTAACGTTATGGGTACCTTTTCAATTGTATACGACACATGTCGTTTGAACGTAAGCTGGATGGTTGCCTTGAAGAATTTCCTGAAGGGGCCAGAAACTCATTGGAAACCTTCGGTTGGCACAATCTGCTAGCGACAAAAAAAACCCCGACCGTGACTTTGTATAACATAGTAGTAATCAGTTCCATATATGTCCTCCACGCAGCACTCGAGTGATTGTACTTTTTTGGAATATGTTGGATACGTCTAAAATACAAGGCTTCAGATAAGTTTGCTCACTGGAGCTAATTCGTGATCTATCAACACAAATCTGCTGTGCCCTGCCGCACATGGAAATATTCGCGGACAGATTTTAAACGAACGCCATCTATAGACTGTTCCAGAAAGTATAAGCACACTTTCAAAATAACAAAAAAGTCATGTTTTTTTAAGTTTTAATAATTTTATTTTGCAAATCATATTTGTATTTATGTTTTATATGATATTTTACTCTCGTTGAATCAAAATATTTGATCATAGCCAATACCCCTAACTTTTCCTCGAACATGACCCATTAGCTTCTGCACAGTGGTACTTCCCACCATTTTGACCACTTTTGGCCAATCTTTTGTAAATTTTTGGATGTCGTCCGCTGGTTTTATGAATTTTCGATGCTTTGCTTTGGTTAAAGCCCAAAAAGTCTCGATTGGCCGTGCCTCCGGGCAGTTCGGCGGATTCATGTCTTTCGGCACGAAACATACATTTTGTCTTTTGCACCATTCTAAAGTGTCCTTTGCGTAATGACGCCAAATCAGGCCAAAACACTACTTGACCTTCGTGCTGCCTAATCATCGGCAATAATCGCTTCTGGAGACATTCCTTAACGTATTTCTGAGTGTTCATCGTCTCCGTTGTGATGTACGGACTAGATGTTTTACCACACTCGCTTATTGCATGACAAACTATAACCTTCTTACCGAATTTTTCGGTGAAAATTGCATTTTCCGTTTCGGAGATGTCTTTGTCTTCGCTTACAGTATAGAATTGTAGTCCGGGAAGCGTTTTGTAATCTAGTTTCACATACGTTTCATCGTCCATTATTATACGACCAGAATTTCAACACAATAACGAATCGTAGAGATTGTGGGCCTGTGGTGTCACGGACGTGGCCTGTTTTGGGTTCCTTTTGGGTTTTTCTGCTTTCGGTATGTTTTTAGCCCAAGTCTTGCTTTGGCACGCATGACGTTACTTGACGAGGTCCCTAGTTTTTTCGCAACATCCCGAACGGAAGCCGCTGGTTTTCGCTTGTAGGCACCCCTGATCTTTTTATCGATATCCGGACAAACAGAACCGGATTTCCGACCACTCTTCGGCGCATCTTCAAACGTACACTGTTTTCTATATTTTCGAATAACAGATCGTACCGCTCCGACGCTTACACCCTCTGCCTTGGCCAATTTTTTCATGGAGAGTCCGCTCACAGTGCACCATTTGTGCACGATACTTTTTCGTTGTTTCGGAGTAAGACCGCGCATTTTGATAGGTAACACAAAACTGAGCATTTTTTTGATGCTATGTCATTCAGAAATGTGCAAACAAAAGGAGGCAACCAAAACATGTTGAAATATTTCATTATATTCAAAGTGACCGATAAAATTAGGTGTGCTTGTACTTTCTGGAACAGTCGTTATTTTACATTTATTTTACATTTTACAAGAAGTGTGCTAAAATGAAGGTGTATAATCATACTTCTAAACTAAATCTAATGAATGACACTCAATGTAAAAAATTGTTATTGATACGGATTTGTGGAGACATCAAGGCCTTATTAGCATATGGCTCGATGGATCTGCTTTTTCGCCAGTCACTGTATGTGAGTTACAAAATGGCACTGTTAAATTTAAAAGAATATCCAAAATAACTTTTATATTTCAATTTTCTGTGTTACGATTTCATTTGTGTAATTTATTAGAGAACTGAATAACAGCCAAAAGTGTTTTATTCCAAGTTTTCCTATAGTAGCCAAAAGTATTGGACACGAGCATATACGTATATGCTTATAATAGTTGCCATGCAATCAGTACTCAATTTATAATATCAAATGGTTCCTGATTCAGACCACAAGTCATTTCAGAACGTCATCTTGAAAATAACATTTCAATGATGGAATAACCCAAACTAGATTTAACATAACCAACATTTGCTCAATTTTCTGTAATCTACTGCTTCAGGAGGAAGTGTCCCAGATACATCTGTAAACAAAAATATTTCCTCAATTCGAATTCCGAATCAATCCAAGTAATGGAAAATGACCATTATCCATCCCAGTGAAGACTCACGCTGGGCCCAGGACACCACGCAGTGCGCCAACCACCAATAGAATCCACACGAATCGGAGTTGTTTGTCGCCCATTCGTCATCCCACCATCTGACGCCGAGGGGAGCGGAAGTCCAAGGACCGACCGAACGAGAATAATAAAAGAAATCAGTCTGATTAAAAGAAATATTCCAGTGGACGTGCGCTGGGCTCTCTCCATCTGTTCGATACTGCAGGCCGCGAACTGACCGGGAACGTCCATGGCAATGTAAATCAGACACTTTCTTGTGATCTGGTTTTGGAGCTTCCAGGCCAGGCTGGGAAAACTTTGCTAGCACTGCCAGCTTGGTAATAAAATCGATGACCGAGATAGTGGTGAGCAGCCAAGAGAAGGAGGCGCAAAGTAGAAAGAGTTGAGGGCACTGATTATCAATCCAGGCTTCGACTCTGGTCTGTTTTTGTACGCGTGTTCGTGGTCGGGTTCATTGTCGTTGATCAAAAGAAATGCTTCAATAAATCATGCTAAATTAAGGACGGAAAAGATATTGATTTAATTCAATTTATTCCGGTCAACTACGGTTGATAATCCGGTTTTTGTGGCAGGGTTGGGAAGTTTTGAATTCGGACCTGGTCTGAAGACAGGGCTTAGCTGGAGAAGGGGCGTGCGGTTGGTTTTGGTGATGATGGGAACATTCATTAATTAGGCATACATGTGGAAGCGCAAGAAAACGCATACTCTATGATATTGAATCATTATATATAGGGAAAAGGACTTTATTGTAAATAGGTTATCTGCATATTTTCCAATCAAATCATGGCACACTATACTTGAACATTATGAAGACCTGATGAAATGAATATAATTCGTTTAATCATTTTTGAATTTTTGATCCAACACTCTTCATCAAGTTCCGGATAAATATTTCATCACATTTTTGGACGCATTAAGCAAAATTATTTCGAACTCCTGCATATTCCTAGCTGACTTACCAGTATTTTTTGAGATCCTCTTCGCAATCGCTCAGTTCTCTTCTTTGGCTGAAGCTGATGCTAATTTGGTGGATTGATATCTTTCTCAACGGAATGTACACCCTTTTTTGAGAGCCAATTGAGAACTGTTTTGGTGTAATGCACCGACGCCAACTCCGGCCAAATCAGTGGATGGAAATGTTCGCTCATCACCATGAGGCTCCAAAAGTAGACATTAATGTTTTGTTAGAATGATAAGATATTAAGAGAAAGTGTTGATAGTTCCGCCAGTAAGCAGCCGGTTGTAAACATTGAAATTACTGCATTACTCGAACCAAGCATGCATTCCTTCGCCTAACATCCCACTGCGGGGTAGGTCAAGGCAGTAACGAATCCGTCACCATCTCTTCATATCTTTCATTCTTGCAAAACATTAATGTCCACTTTTGGGACCTCTTGGTTTCCTTGTACATCATAAAAATGTAGATTTTCTGTGTTCTTTTAGGTTTTACTTCAAATATAGCTTATTTAAATCCTAAAAGAAAGCAAAAATAAGGGCGAATAAAACAACATCGCAGCGTGAAAAATAGTGAAAATAGGCATTCAATTCTTGACGCCTTATTTTAAAATAAGAGAAACCGAAGTAATTCTTAAGAATTCGATATAGTTATCTACATAGCTCGTAAAAGTAGTGCATATTTCAGTTCAATATTATGAACATAAATGCATAAGTGGATAGTTATAAAACGTTTAAATAATCATGTTTTGATATTGTTGCATGAAGCACGTAATCAATTATAATGCTTGAAAATTAGAAATCAACAATGCAATCCTAAGATGTAGACATGAATTTCTGCTAGAACTAAAGATTTGAAGAGAAAGTTTTTATGGCTCCGTAAGAGCATGGCAGGTTGTGAAATTGAATAGAAGTAGTACAAATTGAGCGTGGGGCATGTTTGAAAGGCGTCTTAATTGATACAGTACCTACAGTTATTCACTTGGTGAAATGGTGAAAAAGTGCAATGTTGTTGTTGATTTGTGCAAAACGAGAACCTGCTAAAGGGTGTCCACGATGAAATTGCCACACTATGAAATTGCTCTAACTTTTTAACCGTTGGGTAGAATTTAATAAAAATTTGGGTGGATTTAGTTCATAGTGCATTATTCACATCCTGCAGGTTTTAAAGTCCTGTGATCAAAACTCGCGGAAATGGAGTCGAAAGAACAGCTCGTGCGTTATAAAATCTTGCACATTCATCACGAGAACAAGGATCTCTCGCATCGTTCCATCGCTAAAACGTTGGGAATCGCGAATTCCACGGTGTCGCGAGTGATTAAGCGGTTCGAGGAACGGTTGACCACCGATCGGAAGCCCAGAAGTGAAGGAAAAAGTATTCCGTACAACACCAAAAATCACAACCGCGTAGTTCGGGCCTTCAACCGAAATCCGAACGCCTCCGTTCGGGATATGGCTAAGAAGCTGCACCTAAGCCGAAGTTTTGTCCAGAAGGCCAAAACTAAGGCTGGGCTTCGAGCGTTCAAGGTACAAAAGGCCCCTAATCGCGACGAGAAGCAGAACAAGTCCGCCAAAACCCGTGCCTGGAAGTTGTACCTCAACATGCTGACGAAAGTTGAATGCTGCATCATGGACGACGAAACATATGTGAAGGCCGACTTCAAACAGATCCCCGGCAACCTGTTTTTCACGGCCAAGGATAAGTTCAGCGTTCCGGAGCATGTCCGCACTCAGAAGATGTCCAAATTTGCGAAGAAATTCCTGGTTTGGCAAGCCATCTGCACGTGCGGGAAGCGGAGTGCACCTTTCGTGACCCAGGACACGATGAACGGACAGGTGTACATAAAAGAGTTCCTCCAGAAGCGGCTTCTTCCTCTCCTGAAGGTCCACAACGTCCCAACAATCTTCTGGCCGGATTTGGCTTCATGCCACTACTCCAAGGACGTGCTGAAGTGGTATGCGGACAATAAGGTCAATTTCGTGCCGAAAATGTTCAACCCTCCCAACACTCCGGAGCTCCGCCCCATCGAGAAGTACTGGGCGCTTATGAAGCAGCACCTTCTTTAACGACCTAAGGTAGTGAAGACAGTCGAGGAACTGAAGAAAGTATGGGTTTACATGCAAAAAACAGTTGATTCACAGGTTGTGCAGAATCTTATGGCCGGGGTTAAGGCCAAGGTGCAGGCATTTGCGTATGGACTGTAAATAAAATACGAATAAAATGGTAAAATGAAGTTCAATAGTTATTTCTCAATCCCTGAAAATTTGATGGCAATCGGATGAAAACTCGAATTTTGCGAAACAATTTTGTGTGTGGCAATTTCATCGTGGACACACTTTAATAACCAAAAAAAAAATCTATCAAAAATTGTCAAAAAAAAAATTGAACAGTGTACGACTGTTTTACCGACAAAAAGGTATCACCAAGAAAAACAATTTAAGTCGGATATTCTTAAAACTCTCAGCAAATACTAATACACATATTAGCTATGTTTTGCAAAGTTTGATTATTCAACCTCTTCTCCTAGACTAAATGCTCGCTCCATGAACTTAACGCAACCCATCAAATCATGTGCAAAACTTGCGTCATCTATAATACACAATTTCACCAACTCTTTCTTGAAACCCTTGTCGTTTCTGGGAACTTTCTCTGTTATCCGGAGCTTGCCGTTCATAATTACCCAAATTTTTGCTATACGGCGAAGTTCCTGCGAGTTTGGCGGATTTGCCTCTTTGGGAACAAAAACAAAATTGTTGGCTTTGTACCACTCTATCACCGGTACGCGTAATGGCACAATACAAAACAGAGTGACACCTCTGTGAGGCCGGAGGAAGGGCAACAGGTGCTTCTTGAGGCATTCTTCTTTATTTCGGTCGTTATGTACGGCTTGCTGATCTTGCTGGTCACCTACCACATTAAGTACTTCTTGGCAAATTTGACGACCTTCTTCTTCAGGAACTTCTCCGGAACATCCTACCGGGACTTGCCGACGATAAACTCCAGGCCAGGGATCTGTTTGGCGTCCACTGTAATATACGTCTCGTCGTCAATTACGATGTATTTTGGCTGCATCAATCACTTGCGGTAGCCTTACTTAGCTTGAAGACATGAATTCTGGCCCGCTCCATTGTCTGCTGGACGAACCAGACGGAAGCATTGACCTTTTCTGGTAATCCCTCACCTGCCTTGCGTTCACGGGGTCGGTCGTCTTCGCTATTCTTCCATTGACTGCTCGCTGCTGGGTCGTCTTGGTCCCCTTGACCAATTTAACCACACGGGACATGCCGAATTGTCGATTCCCAACTATTTCACCGTCCACCTGTGGGACTGGCCGGAATTTTCAACGACCACCCATGTTTTTTTTTGTCGCAGAACTTGCATGGAAGCCATCTCGATAACTATAAGACAGATTGTGGCGAATCTGGCACATTACACTCCAAACTAGTTTTTGCAAACAATACAATCAAAACTTGTTTTTCCCAAAATTTAATCAATTTTTACTCATGCAATAAAAAAATATACACAAAAAAAAGTATTGCATTTTTTTCAAATACAATCTTAAGGTGGTAAAACGACGATCCCCACATTGTAGTCCAAAACTGCAAAAAAACTGGAAATTCTCACCTACACTCAGTAGCAAAAAAAAGCCGAGCAAAATTTTGCTTCCAAAATACGCGTTGTTCAACCTTCTGTAACTTTGTCAATTATCAATATATTTGGCTGAAATTTTGACAACACTATAATGTATAACCCTTAAGTGACCGTAATTTTATGTTGATGAAGTTCATAAATTTGAAGTTATCATAACATATGTGAAAAAAGTCATTTTTGACAAAACAATTTCAAAAATCCGTATTTCTGTGAAAAATTTAGGTAGGATATCAAAAATTTCTCCATGGCTTAAAACAATACAGAAATTGTTGTGGGTAAAATTTGAACTGTTTTCATTAAGTGGTTTGGACTACAGTTGGCATAAAAGTTGATGCTCCAACATGAGTATTTCTCGCTTTCACCCGATATTTACCATGTTGAACTATCGGTGCAAAAACAAAGCCGAGGCGTTGTCATCATACAGGATTGGGCCGAATTAATAATATGAATTCACCTTTTTTTTGCTACTGAGTGTAGTATTAAAACTTGTTATTTTAACTTCCGATGAATTATTTATAAAGCCCTGAATTTGGAAGCACTAAAATTGGGTGTGGGCTTGATCGCAGAGTCATGAGATTTTAATGAGACTGAAAAATCTCGGGCCTCATTTCCTTTTAAAAGGAAGTAAAGCCGTTGTTCCCAGCTCCATGTATTGATGACCCAGGAAACCAATAAGCAGTTCCAGAGCGTCTTTACGGCAACCCAAAGACTGTATTCGATGAAATTTGGACACACGCAATTGTTCGTAACTTTTTAGCGGGTGGGTAAAAATTATTGAAATTTTAACTGAATGTATTTCATTGTGTTGTGTCCATTGTGTAATGAGTTTCGTGAAAATCGGTCAAGTGATTTCAGTGATGGCTTCGAATGAAGAAATAGTGTGCCAACAAATTTTGGGCACTCGATTCGAAAACTTAAACGCTTCTCATCGATGGATCGGAAAACAGCTCGAAATCGCACATTCAACCGTATCTCATGTGATCAAAACGTTCAAGGACCGTAAGACAACCAAGCGGAAAAATGGTAGTGGCAAAAAACGTGGCACATCAAATCCGGAGAAGGCCATGATGGTATTGAACCAATTTAAGCGTTATCCCTACATTTCGATCAGGGATGTTGCGAAAAAGGCGAAAGTTTCAGTTTGTTTTGTGCAGAAAACAATGAAACGTTCTGGAGAACATGTGTACTAGGTCCAAACAAATGCCAGGACAGGAACACTACGTCGCCACCTCTAAGTTGGCCGTTCCGGAGAGTGTACGGAAGAAGAAACTGTCGAAATTCGCCAAAATATTTCTTGTCTGGCAAGCGATCTGCGGATGTGGCAAAATGAGTCAGCCCTTCATCACCTCTGGGACCGTCAACGGACAAATCTACAAGGACGAATGCCTCCAAAAACGACTTCTGCCCTTCTTGAGATCTCACGATGGCCCGACACTGTTTTGGCCGGATTTAGCATCTTGCAACTATGCCCGGCCCGTCTTAGACTGGTACAAAGATAATAATGTAGTTTTTTGTACCAAAAGACGTCAACCCTCCAAACACTCCGGAACTTCGCCCAATTGAAAAATTTTGGGCAATCATGAAGGCAAAGCTCGTTAAAACTCCAAAACTGATAGAAAATTAACTTAAACTAAAGAAAGTGTGGTTAAAAGTAAGTAAGCAAGTCCCAAGATTTGATGAAAGGGGTCCAGGCAAAGGTGCGGGCATTTGGGTTGGGAGAAGAGGTTCAATAAACCAATGATGTCAAAACTTAACCATTTAGTAGTACTTTATTTCCAGAAAGTTTGAAAAGAATCGGGCTCAAGAAAAATTTTTGGTGACCTATTTTGTGTGTCCAAATTTTATCGAATACAGTCTTTATCAAGCAATTAATTCGTCGTAAATGCTACATAATTGCCACTTTTGACCCAATATACGGCTGTTTTACTGCAATGCTATGATAATGCTTCATCAATGCTATTTTGCAATCGAAATGCTTATTACAGGTTACAAGCATTTAAATAGCATTTGAAATCCAACTTTACAACTGATAGCATTCAAGATGCTGATGTAATACTAATATAATGGTTGCAGTTTTAGGGTTGATACACTGCATTTGCTAATGCTTAATGGTTACTTGGGGATTGCAATATCATGGTTTAGGGTGTCTCCCCTCGGTGGTGAGATAGGCCACAGCTGCCAACAACGTAAAAAAAGAGTAATGCTCTTTTAAGCAGTTTTTGCAAATGAGCATATATGCTGAAGGAATTATATTTTTATTGTCAATATCTACGGAGTTATAAGGACTGTTTTCTATGATATTTCACTACTAAAGGTTTTTCTCATAAAGTTTGTTGCAGATATATATATATTTTTTTAATGAAACCTGCTGCTCTGATTCTCCCTTAGCTCAGTCGGTAAAGGTGCAGCTACTAAGCAACACCATGCATATGGTTTCTGGATTTGAATCCAGGCCAGGATTGTACTTGTCACAGAATCATATTAATGGAAATATGGTACTGGCATCCAAAGCTCTTAATTAGTCATTGTATAAATGTGTTGTTCGTTGAGAGCACACATTCTTATTTTGACCCTAATGGTCTTCGGTTCAAGTATCGAAAAAAATTAGATCAACTTTAAACTTATAAGTTCCATCTTCAAGTTCAATGAGAAACAAATGTATGTTTATGTAAAATCCCATCTGCATTATTATAACATATTTGAAGAAGTACACTCTGCAGCAGAACTCAGTTTTCCAAACAATATGCATGCTTTCTATGTCAGAATGGTTAACGCTTCAAACATGGAGATTTCATTGTGTTCCTACCACTTACAATGAATGGAGGATATCACTCACAGGTAAGTGCTATAAATTTCGAAGAAACAAACAATTCATACTCAACATGCTGACATAAATTAGCGAGACTCATTTGAACGCATTTCGAATGAAAATTAGATGGCTTTCTTCTTCAGGTGTACCTAGCGCATAGGAACAGAACCGGGTGGTAAATGAATAAATTAGAAATATAATGCTGCTACTGACGGATTTCACCCCAACTTGTCATTTGAGCTGGCAAGTACCATCAAATGAGTTCTAGGGCGAGTCTATTTTAGTAATTTGGCAGTACTTTGTTGCGAGAAAATTTATCTAGACTCACATATTAATGTGGTGAAGTTCATCGTCTATTTTTGGAAACAATACAACGAGTGCTCTTAGGAAGTTATCAAAAATGTAATATTAAAATTTATTATAGCTAAATAAAATTACCAAAAAAACTAAAATTCAGTTCACTAACACAACACCATCTCTAATATGCAAGGTTTGTGTTAAAACAGGAAGTCAATTTCATTGGCCAACAATTTTCTGAACTAGTTCCGATGGGTACCCCACAAATTTTTATTTTTCAAAACTACATTTTCACGTCTAATAACGTTTGCCAATTTTGACCCAACCCTGTTATCCAACATCCCAATGATTTCTTGTGGATAAGCAGATGTGTTCTTAGCAACCAATAAAGCGAGTATCGCGTCAACATATTTCTTATGTGAACTGCAACGCTGGTGTTGCCTTAGATTAACAGTACCAGGTTGTTCACATTGAGGTTGTTTGTTAGTCCCAAGCATGATCTTTTAATTTTTTGTGTAGTTCTCATTAAGCTAATTAAGCTGACAGTAATGGAGTAACAACCTCAGGCGATCAATAATTGCCATGCTCATATAACATTTTTTTGTTAACAAGTTCATTTATTTGTTTATTTAGTATAGATTTCTACGTAGTGATTTATAGGATAATAGTTACACGAACATATTAAATGTCGACTTCACTTTCTTTAGGAAGTTGGGTCATCTTTTAATAGAATATACTTCTTGTTCTTCTACAAGGATTCGACTGTAGCTGTAGATATAGAATTTGCTGGATTACAGAATTCTTGTATACTCTTTGTTAGTGAAAATAGAAATTGAAACCTGTGATACTTGTCCTATTTTACGTTACATTGACTCGAATTTGAATAGACGATGAAAACCTTTTGCGATTTTTAAATTTTAGTCGACAGGAATTTTCACAGAGCATCCAAAGTTGCTAAAAATAACAAATTTTCGGCACACACAATGTTTCATTCGATTCTAAGAATACTGTTGCCAAGTCTTTGTTGACTTGGGATGAAATTCGTCTCCTGTCGGTTGCATTTAGAGATTCATTTATTTGTGTGACAGATGATGCATAACATCAAAAGGCCGTCCGTTGCTGCGATTGCAGCATAGAAAATATCTGACATCGATTCAGAGGAATTTGCACGTTAATTGCTGACATGAAAAAACCAAATTAGTAGTTTTGAAAAAAATTTAAATCGAATATTCGATATTATATTTTCGAAAAGTCATCCCTTATTTATCAAACATAGCTTGTTAGTAAATCAATCAGAAGAATACATTATTTGGTTGAAACCGGGATTTGTTCAAAAAAAATCTTAAAGTATTGTCGACGGAACTGGATATAAGTGTCATAATCGCTTGTTGAAAGCTTTCTAAGATAGAGCTACCTATGTATGTGATAGAGGCAATAGTACCATACGCCTTCAGATTTTAATAAAGCTTCCATTATGACTCGTAAAATGTTTCTGTGAAGCTAGATTGAATTATTGAGTGGAGTAAATTTTATCAATTACCACCTACACATACGCCCAACAAAAACTTTCACTTTTAACAAACGTTTCAACTATAGTTTATACCAGCAACATGTTGAATTATACTTGAAAAAATCATGTTCAAACCCTCAGTTTAATTTATGTGCACACAATTTTCGAGATATAAAAAATTTTCACTCAGCAAGATAACATCTGTTCTTTATGAGTTGTTGAAACAAATTTGTTCGAATACACAATTTGCAATTATAATAATATTGATTTGCCTCATTTAAGATTTCTTCAGCTATCGATAGACTTCACTGCGGCAGTTGAATATTTAAAAGAAAATATTTTAAGTAATCCAAACCATATCATCATCATAATCGTCATATTATAGTCTTGGTTTATTTCAGCAAGGTAATTTCGACAGGGGAATTGATTATTCCCGTTTTGAGTGGTTTTTTTTTGGCAGCTTATCGCTGAAAAAAGATAAGCGATTCCGTTTGTTTATATTTATCAGCTACCGTGGAAGCCAAACGGGAGCAAGTTTTAAAATTACATTAGCAAAAGCTTAGGCCGTGTCAGATATTCAATAGTCATAAGCAGTTCAGAGTGAGTAAGTGTTTTGTTTTTCGTAACTTGAAACGGTTCAAGAAAACTGGAAATGTCCATATTCAAACAAAGTAGGTGCCAGACGAACTGCCAGAACGAAGAAAAAGATCAAATGTGTGAGGAAGCGAATAATACGTAATCCGGCGTAAATCGAGCAAACAATTTCGAATGTCCCCTGCTTTAATGTACAGGCTCCTCAGACATTATTTAGAATGCAAGCCGTACAAGAAACAACGGGTTCACTGGTTGACGGAGCATCAAAAGCAAGCCAGGGTCCAAAGAAGCAAAAATCTGTTGGTTCAGCACGGTGACTGCGAGATTTAATTTTCGGATGAAAACTCTTCATCCTTCATGACAGTCATAATCAACCAAATGATCGTGTGTATGGCAAAAGTTCCAAGAGATATACCAGCTGTAGCACGCTATCAGAAATTATAGAAAATCATGGTATCATGGTATAATACATCGAGCAGCTTTTGAAGAACCATTCTCAGCTTTTTCATGCTTCAACGCTGTATGGGAATACACCATATTGTTCCCAACAGAAATCAGCTCCAGCTCACAAGGCAAAAAAGACACAAGGGTGGTGCGCGGAAAAATTGCCCGATATCATCACAAGCGAAGCATGGCCTGCATTTTCACCCGATCTTAACCCACTTGACTACTTTGTTTGCGGTTATATGCTTCAACATAAAGGCCCTACGAAAGAGCTTACTTTAGATCGATTCAAGAAACATTTGGTTGATATTTGGGACCACTTTCCTCAGGAAATCGTGCGTGGTAGCTGCGAAGAGTTTGCAAAGCGTTTGCACAAAGTTATCGAGGAAAAAGGCGAGAGATTCGAATCTTATTAATATGTTTAATTCCCATAACATGTATCTTTCAAATGAAAAATATATGCTATGATTTGGTTGGCTTATTTTGCTGTAAAACCATTTTGTTTTAGTGGCACCTATTGTGAGACACCCTGTAAAAATATAATCAGTTGTGAAACCAAATTTCAAGGTATTTGATTAATTGATTAAACAACCATTTACAGGACTTAATTTTCTTCACGAAAACATGTTTAACATATTTTCAAAAGTATTTTATCATATCTTCAGGTTTTGAAGCTAGATTTTCGTTGAATAAAATTATGACATATTTTGATAAACATTTATTTTGAATATACTAGTGAATGTAAGGAAACGTTTTCAACTGAGAAAGGGGCGCATTGGAAATTATAACGAAACATTGAAAAATAGTTCTGACCGTTAAAACAAACAGTGTCAATAGAAGAAGGGGTTGAAAGTTTGAGTTCACTGCGCTACGTAAGTTCCGCTACCTTGTTCACATAATGTTGCGGTTGTTTCAGCATGGGTTCCACTGTTTTATTCCTCCAGTAATTTTGGAACGCTATTGATCATGAGTTCCGTAAATTTGATGAATTAGAGCATTATCAAAGTTTTCACATGTATTTAGGATCATCTACGAATGATTCGATCAATTTATGTCAACTTTTTAAAGATTTCATATATATGAAAAAATGTTACGATTTTCTTGTCGATTTATCTGTGACCTTTATATAAGCTGCTGGTATGTTGTATAAAATAATGTTATATATCTAAATCTTAAATCATTCGAAACAGTGCAATGATGGAAAGTATATTTCTAGAAGTCATTGATCAGTTTTTTTCTTCCAATGTTGAATACTGACTCCATGATAACTAAAGATCAACCTACTTGTTTCAAGCTGCCAAGAGCTTGAAATATTTCTGAAAAAGATTCATAGTATTTCGAGTTTATTGCTTTTACAATTAGCTTATAGGTTGATCTTAGTGTAATATATTCTTAGTTAACTTAGTGATCTAAATGCACTTCCTCAGTTGCTAATTGGGAGCTACTTAGTCAGCAAAGCAAGTACCATTTTTGGATTAGTATGATTGCGGTCAAGTACAATAATACCCTATGCCAAGGAAGTTGAGGCATTCTCCTGAATAAATAAAATCCTAGATCAGACCGGAAATCGATCCCAGCTGTTGCATTACTTGTTAGTGAAGCAGTAGAAAAACCAAAATTTCTCCAAACCAAACAACTGTGTGCACAATGGTGCACAATGGGTACCGTATTTGTTAACAATGCAACAAAAACTAGTTCGAATGCGACATTCTGAGCAACATTTTTAGCAATTTCGAAAGCATAAAAAGAATTTTCTGCGTCGATTCATTACTATGGATGAAAATTGTGTCCAGCCCTATGATCCTGAATCATAACAAGAGGCTGAAATTGGTGTGAGCCGAAGCGAGTTTGTTTCCAGAAATCGACCAAGAAGGTGAAGGCATCCAGTTTTTGGGGTGCAAAATAAATTTTATTGATAGATTATCTCCAAACTTGTAAGACAATAAGCTCTCATTAATAATGTGACCTTTTGACCCAGTGTGTGTGTGTGTGTGTGTGTGTGTGTGTGTGTGTGTGTGTGTGTGTGTGTGTCATCCTCTATCCCCCACCCAACCGGGGGCGTTGGGCGAGTAGAACTGCGAATAATTTGATCAATCATATGCTCTGCAATGGTGCCCTTTTTGTTATGGAGGCCAATACAATAAAAAGGAGAGCTTTTGAGGCAACACAAGTTATTCTCAAAGCTTTTGGGGAAATGGGAGGTACTGGGAGTTCACAACAGATACAGCAAAACATTACATAGACGCCCTTATTCACACTTACAACTCAGGAATAGAAGGTCAAGAAGAGCCACCGTCACCAACTAAAGCTTGAACCGGGTACCTGGGAAACCCACAATACCCGCGGCAATAGCCAGCGAACGATGCCCTGGTCGTATTTTGTAAAAAAAATTGCATTTTGCTTGTGGAATGATCTCACCTTCTTGTTTTACTTTTTTTGAAAAGAAAAAAAAACTGTTCATCCAGAACCACCGTTGCCAACTAAAGTTTGAACCAGGTATTTAATAAATCAATTATACCTGCCACCTTAGCCAGCAAATAATGTTCTGTACGTACTTAGTGTATTACGGGAGCTAAAACTGATTTCACATAATACAAAAAGTAAAAAGTACTTAGCTGAATTCCATTTCATTACGTGTCCTATCCAAAAAACCCGATCAGGCAACTAGCATCGAGCAATGCCCATAACCTCCAGCTGAAGTTTGAAGACACGGGTATAGTTTAAGCGTACAATTTCTTCATAATCCGACTAGAATCACAGTTGATAACGTCGAAACATTGTCGAAAATCTTCACATGCTAGATTTCATTGAAACGAATGATCCACATCACAGGGCATTGGGCAAGGCACACACACAATCGAAGCAAGGACAACGTAGGGGCAACGCACAAAGTATGATGGTTGTCGGTTGGCACTCCCGTAACAATCAATGGAAGCATACTCTGGAGAACACTCCACGACCGAAATTTAAAGTAAAATACAAATAAAAATCAGTCACTTCTGCGATGGGACAGCAAAGTTGGAAGATCGTTGGACCAAGTGTATTGATTCTATGGGAGACTATACTGGGCAATTTGACTAACCAAGTAAAAACATAACGCAGAATTGATGATACAATTTTTCAAGATGTAATGCATATATAGGTATTCTATTTATACCCAGCTCAATTCAATTGTTCGGCTACTATTGGATGGATTTATTCATTATAAGCTTCAATTGTTTCAATTCGGATACTACCGTTCAATTACCTCCGCTCGTTTTCAAACTTGTATCTTTCAGTTTCAAAGCCTGCCGTTGCCCTATACGGAACTATCAATACACTTTCTCTTCATGTCTATTCGTTCTAGCAATAAATTACCGTCCACTCCTAGCGCTTTGCATGGAGATGAGAAATTATCTACTTCTGACAAACTTCTTCAATTGTTTGTATGGCAGTTAGAATTAATTAAACTTATCATCCGAATTCTTACAAAAACCACATTTTTTTTCGAATAGATGGTTTGTTCAGTCAAAGACAAAAAAAAAAGGCCAGCCTGTGATGATTTATGGTCCGTAACAAAAAACCTAATAAGATCCATAAAACTGCTTTTTGTCTCTGAAAATTAGTTTATTATGGGACGACCCCGGAGTAGAAGTTACCTTCCATCCCTCATATGCTACAATCACGAGTTCAAACCTCACTCCTGGACAAGTCATAAAAAATACCCAGAAGGTGTTTAAGTGACTACAATGGGAGATGAACCAGCGCGAGGCTCACAATCTCGATCTCGAACTCTGTGTTGCATCGACTCAACCGAAGTTTGGCATGTAGTGACTAAAATAGCATTCCATGCCACCAGAATTTAGCTCCAAAAATCTGGTGACTCTGCCGGCCACTACATAACATTGATGTTATGATCCTCACCACACTTCTTAACTTTTTTTGAAGGTAATATATTCTCATCAACATGAACTGGAGGAGTGAACAGCAAGATATTAAAAAAGATATAAATAGAAAGTATTGATAGTTCCGTTAGAGTAAGGCAGGCTGTCAAAATTTAATACAAGCAGTTGAAATTGAGCTGAGGATTATTTTGAAGGTCAGTACCCGATCAAGCTCACAATCTTTTTCCAATAATTGATAGCGTACTTCGCGCTTGGAGTAATAGAAAATATAGCCAAAAAAGTATTTGAGTGAGATGAACCAGCGCAGGGCTGAAAATCTCGATAATCAAGGAACTAATAAAATACTAAATTCAGTAGTTGTAGTTTTGCGGAAACGGTCAGTTGCTATACGTGGTTGTTGGTCTCGAAGAGCATTGAAAACAAATGTTTTCGGTCGAGCAAGTATTGAAGCGATTTCACGTTGTATTTTCTCATTGTTTGTCACCTGTCGAATCAACGGCTGTGATAGCTTCGGCCCACTGTAATAATGATTTTCTGAAAAAAATCGAATAAATGTTAGTTAATATATGTTGGGCTATACAAAACAAGTTTCATCACTCTGTTAAATGGCTGTGATAGCTTCGGCCCACTGTAATAATGATTTTCTGAAAAAAAATCGAATAAATGTTAGTTAATATATGTTGGGCTATACAAAACAAGTTTCATCTCTCTGGTAAGCCACTTACTTCAGAATAATTAGCAATGAGTACAGAGAATTTGTTAAAGTTGGTCTTTGTTTTTGGTTCTGCGGAATTACTTTAAAGGGCGATACGGTCAAAATTTGGTCAATATCAACTTGACGTATTTCTTTCAATTTTGCATTTAAAAAACCTGAACACCCCTCATTTTGAAGGTGTGTGTGTGTAGAATGTTGCTCCTATTTTGATTTTGGAATTCACTCTTCAGTTGTCAAAATGCCGTCCAAGCAAGAAGAGCAGCGTATCAAAATTTTGCTCGCGCATCGCGAAAATCCGAGCTACTCGCACGCAAAGTTGGCAAAATCGCTAAAAGTTGCCAAATCAACCGTTACAAATGTAATTAAAGTGTTTGGGGAACGTTTGTCGACAGCCAGGAAATCTGGATCGGGGGGAAATCGAAAACCGGAAGCCGCTGAGACGACAAAGAGAGTTGCCGGTAGTTTCAAGCGAAACCCTAACCTATCTCTCCGAGATGCCGCAAATAAGCTGGGTGTATCGTCTACAACCCTGCATCGAGCCAAAAAACGAGCCGGACTATCGACTTACAAGAAGGTAGTGACTCCAAACCGCGATGATAAACAAAATACGACGGCCAAAGCGCGATCCCGGAGGCTGTACATGACGATGCTGACGAAGTTTGACTGCGTGGTAATGGACGACGAAACCTACGTCAAAGCCGACTACAAGCAGCTTCCGGGACAGGAGTTTTATACGGCAAAAGGAAGGGGAAAGGTAGCAGATATTTTCAAGCACACGAAACTGTCAAAGTTCGCAAAGAAATATCTGGTTTGGCAAGCCATCTGTACCTGTGGCTTGAAAAGCAGCATTTTCATAGCTTCCGGGACTGTCAACCAAGAAATTTACGTGAAAGAGTGTTTGAATAAACGTCTGCTGCCTTTCCTGAAGAAACACGGTTGTTCCGTACTGTTTTGGCCGGATTTGGCATCTTGCCATTACGGTAAAAAGGCCATGGAGTGATACGCCGCCAACAACGTGCAGGTGGTTCCCAAGGACAAGAACCCTCCCAACACGCCAGAGCTCCGCCCAATTGAGAAATACTGGGCTATTGTCAAGCGGAACCTAGAGAAGACCAAAAAAACTGCTAAGGACGAGCAGCAGTTCAAGGCAAACTGGCTTTCTGCGGCGATGAAGGTGGACAAGGTGGCTGTACAAAATCTGATGGCAGGGGTCAAGCGTAAGGCCCGGCAATTCGGATTTGGAAAAGCGGAAGCCTAACTGAATATTTTTCCTGAATTTTATACTAATTGAACTTGAAAAAGAAATTTAATTTGATTTTTTAAATAAACGATTTCACCGATTTACACGCGTTTTCCCTTGACCAAATTTTGACCGTATCACCCTTTATTCTATTGCCACGATAGTACAGGTGCCCACCACACAGTAGTGCATATACTTATTTAAAAGTAGTGTAGTGTAGTGTAGTAAAAGTAAGTAGTGAGTAAATTAATGAACTATCAGAGCAGTAACTACGAAACGTTTAGTTTATTTTTTTTCGTCAAAAAACGAATTCTTAAACTCAGTAACAAAGATTTTCCCGTAAATATATAAACATTATTTTGTAGGATGTTTGGAGGGGGTTCGTGGTTAATCTCAAGTATCAATTTAATGTTTTTGCCGAGGCCCTACTTATATCAATACATTAAATATGCCTACACGATTATGCTTAAATTATTTGTTTATTACGATATCGAAGGTAGGATTAACAAATCTATTCGTTGTTTTCTGTGACGAAACTGATTTGTACTTTTTATGAAGCTACCTCCGTAATTAATGCCACACGCGGAACTGTCAAAATCTCGAAGCATTTGTTGGCACAGAGAGAACATGCGTTCATTGTACGAAAGCAATGGTTGGTGGTTACATGAATGATTGACAGTAGGTCTGTCGATTGATTCAAAATGTAATTGAAAAAAAAGTGCAACCAAGTTGAGTAGTCCAGCGTTTTTTAAGTATTTCTGACATGGGATTCGATTCTGTATTTTTGGAAAATGCTGTTATTGAATCCGATGTTGATTGCAATAGGCCACGGTTCGTGACAAGATACTTGATCAATTAGTATGAAGTTAGAAATCTTGACCACACTTTAATTTTTATTTTGGGATGAATAAATGATTCCTGCTCATCTCCGCAGCATTACCAACATGCATGAGTACAATAAAAGCGTAGCAACAATTGGCTGGTTTTCACGAAATCCATTTCGTGCATTATACAAAAAGCCGTAATGATAGCAGTTTACTGGATAAAAAGCAAAATGAATATTTCATACAATACACGAGACATTTGTTACAAAATCCATCCACGTTTACATAACGTTTGAAAGCTAATTTAAGAAAAGAAATCTTCAGTGTAACTTTATAGAAAACAAAAGTTATTAATTACACTTGAATGCACGCCACTTGGGTGGCTTAAAGTTTGTTTGGTTGAACAGCTTTTATCGAACATTGACCATTATTCTCATAAACGTTAGAAAAAAAAAACAAAGATAGGAGGTGAAAGGAGAATTAAAGATGTCCATCGTTTCAAAAATAAGAGGAAACGATGTAACATGTGACCCACATTGAAACTCATCTTGAAACAGATCCAATATGCTGATCTATTGTAACTGCAGTTGAAACCACTTGAAGTTTCTCACCAAAAGTCGCACTTGACGCAGCAGCAATAGCACATCGTGCACTTTGTTTATCGCCACTACTCGGCAACGAACATTTCCGTTCACATAGGGTTGAAAGTGGACCACTTTCATCCCTGATCTCATTTCTGCTAGAACTGGTAACCAGATGAGCTTCGACGAAAAAGAGCAAAGAAATATGATTTGCGATTATGACATTGGTTGGAAAGTCCTAAAACAACAAACATATGGCCGTTTCTCGTTCTCGATCTGTGTAGATGAGACAAAATGTGATCCCATTCAAATCCCACGGGCCCGCAGCAGCCGAGATGTGAGTGTGTATGTTTGTGTATAGGTTGGTGGTTATAAAAGGGAAAGGACAAAGTTTCGATAAAATATTACCACAGCTCAAGTTTTGTCGCCAGGCAAGCAGCTCTCGAAAGGACTTATCGCTATTTCTTCTTCTACCACTTCATTCAATCCTCCCTCTCCACTCATGGTGTACATGGCATTCTGTTGGTTAATATCCATTTACAAGAGATGACACCAAGTGCACATCTTCATCACCAAATCTAATTACGACCACTTGAGTTGATTATCCTTCGGTTGTCTCGCTCGGCTGACGATTCACTCGCTCTCACTAGCGCCCGACAATGTCCTTGGATTTAGCAGTTCAGGCCAAAGGACCTAAAGTCACCCAAGGAGGACGACAACAAACTGGCACTCTTGTCGAAAAATATTTTTAGTGCCACTTGACATCTTTCCTTCGCTTTTTCCTACCCGTGGTCCGATATCAGTTGTTTGGTGGTGCCAAGCGCTTTCCCGTCCCCCGCTTATTTTTTGGGATCGGGATAAACAAACAACGTTATCATCGTTGTTGTCATCATCGTCACAATGTGTATGTGGTGAGTATGCTTTGGGGATAATGTTGGTTCAAACCTCCCTTCTCTTCTACCAAAAGGCAACGCATCAATGAAGCCAAAGGGATGCGCCAATGATCGAAGGTGACATCACGCTATCAACGTAATCAGCGATCCGGATCTATTTTTCTGCTCGATAGAAACCGCAATCCGTGCAGTGTATGTATGTGTACAAATAAACAGAAAAATCACGAAACCATTAAACTGCAGAAATGAGGTGGAACTAGGCAGGGGGATTTACCTATTCTAGGCAAGCTAAGCAGAGTCCATCTTTTACGAGTGTTTTCGCAACATCGTGCACACATCTGACGTTTTTGTTCATTTACATCTATTGCAATCTAAAACAATTATCCAGAACGGCCTGAAAGTGTAGTCAATAAAGCGCCAAATTTTTCGAGTAAGTGCAACTTAAAACTCAGCTATTGTGCCGTTTGAAATGCATTTTGAAAAAAAGTTCTACAAATGAAAACGAAAACAGCAGCATTTACAGAAGCAGAAAAATATCGCTTTTCAAAATGGCTCAATATTTGAAAGGTAATCTAATTAAAGCCCAACAACCAAGTTGTTATATGAATATATTCGGTGATGTGTTTTGATATGTAATCTTTAGATTACATAGAAACAGTAGTTTAAAAATCAGTTGCCGAGAATAGCCAACACCTTCCAGAGCTGAAATTTTCCCTCATCAAATGGTTGAGAAATTTCCAATGATTGGATAGGTTATTGCTATTGTTTGTGATGGTTATAACACGCGTTACTGAATTACTGGGAAAACAATGTTACTTAGAAATTAGACACGAATACGCATCTATATGACATATTCTCGCTGTGTGTCTTTTCACGAAATGTTCTTCGGAAATAAATGCTACAAATCGAAAGCATAAAACGTCGTAGCATTCGGCGCCAGCTCATCCAAATCCTGTCGGAAATCTCATTTAACCAGCATAGTTTGCTCCAACGCATCTAGCTAGAGGTAAGATCCTTCACCGTTGACAGTATGCCACTAGCATTCCTAGTCCAATGTGCCTATATTGTCTGGCAGGTCGGCATCAACGACAAAGCAATATATCACGCACTAAAATGCCTCAGAGGTGTGGTCCACCGCGAGATTGAAACCGGTCATATGTGAGAGATTTCAAGATTCAATCCGAATCTATTTACATATACGAAACAGCAGTGCGTGTTTCTGTCTTCCTACCGCAACGGCTTTGACGGACCCTACGGCCAAGAGCAATCTTTTCAAATTTGGTTCGCTTTTGACGGGATCTCGCCGTCTCCGCTGTTACACATGCAACCTTCCTTATTATGGGTCCCACCTCTTTATTGAACGTATGCCATACCGTCAGCGAATAAGGCTTTGACGAAACAAATCATTGGATTAAGTACATCTTGTTGCCGGCTGGTAGGTTTGTCTGTCGGGCGTGTGTCAGGAAAGAAGGGTGTTGCTGTGTTGATTCCTTAAAACCAGTTGTTTAAAACCTCAAACATATATTCTTCGCTTGCCTGGCTCCAAGCGCTTGACGAGCTATAGGTCATGCGTGGGAGGATTTCTTCAAAAAGGCATCGCACAACTTACGGTACGAAACGACATGGCAATTTAGCAGCAGCACCACGTCAAGCCATTTGCGATCGGCAAACACATTTACACTTCGATGGGTAGTGAACAATTTGCGTTTTACGAAGTGCCTCAACAATGATTTTCTAATGTATTCTTGGTACATTTCAAGTACACTATAATGCCTATTGAGTGCGGATTGAAATGAATCAATAACAATCAATGAAATACTGGAGAATATGCCTTTAGCTGACAGTTACTCTTCGAGCCATTACATTGTATTGCGAGTGGAAAACTGAAATGATGACCTGTAATTTGCATTATTGCCGACACTTGGTTTAAAACAAAGATCGTATGCAATCATCAACTGATATCAGAAATATTTTTTTTGACATCTAAAAAAAATTTTGATGATGGCACTATGTAATACACGATTTCAATACTGTGAAGAGCTTTTCTAGGAAATTTTTAAATGAGTTGGACAGTGAGGAATATCTTTAATTTTTAGGATGAATAAAAAATATTTTCCAAAAGAAACATAGTTCAAAACATAGATTCGTTAGTCGTTAAGAACAACCAGAGATTACAAAATGAAATAATTGAGTGTATTAATAAATTAGGCTGATTCTCAAAACATTGCACGCATATGGTTATGTAAGACTTAAATTCGAATGATATGCAATCGAACAACCAACTAGATTAGCATTATTCGCATTAGCATTAGCATTGACGGTAACATATCTTATGGATGGAGCAACGAGGAATAATTCGTTGAACACATTGCATGCCACCATGAAACGAAACCAGTTACTGATACGTTTCTTCACGCAATAATCTCCACGACGACACTTCTTGATCGCGCACTTGGCCACGTCCATGCAACCGTTGGAGATAGGGAGGATTTGGTGTCTACCTTAGGAAGACAAGGGGAATCCACGTATTGTTCAATAGATATCAAAGGAAAAGGGAAATGAATAGTCGGAGAGAATAGTTACACAGAATGCCCTGTTTGGTGTATAGTACAACAATTTATTCAAAAATGGTCGTTGGGAGCATCTAGTCTAAGAAGGTTAAGTGAAGCTCTATTTCTCTTCAAACGGTTGGGACTTTAGCATTAACTGCTTTTAGCATTTAGCATTAATATAATAAATTCTGTTACACCCAAAATCACGTCCAAATTCCACCTTTACAACTGCTTTTTGGATAATATTTGGAAACCGAAAATCTAAACCGTAAAGCGTTGACAATTAGCTACAAAACTGAATACTGAGATTTGAAAGTCTTTAATTTACATGTACGTTGTCTTTTGTGCAATAATAACATCCGACATATCTTTTACGTAGTCGATGCCACGCGTCACGACAGGTGACAAATTCTCTTCCGTGAAAGATTATAACATGATTACTTCATGCTACATGAAATGCATAACAGATTGAACTTCATTACGTAAAATGTCATATTCCAACATTAAAGGTGCAGGAAAAGAAAAGGAATTTCCCAAATTCAATTTTTTCAGTGATACACGGCTACACAGCGTAACACACATAGTGCAAATATTTTCGTGTAATATTAATTAATCCGAATCTGGCGACAACTTAGCATCCTCAAAATATTTTAGGACGAAGGTCAACGACCGGGTTCTGCATTATTTAATTTCATATGTTCCCAAACAGGGCTTTAAATGGTGAGTTGACAACTTCGAAGGAGGGTGCGACCGACCTCTGGTCCTCACAAGTTCCTACCTCACGCTTCTACGAGTAATTCCAAGTAACATTGCCAAAACCATCCAGCTTTATTAAGTTTTATTAAAGTTTTATGAAAGCCACTGGAAATCAATTTGGTTTAACTACGGTACCAAGAGGTGCCAATGGGTTTCAACTTTTAATAAAGTTTATGAGAACTTACACAGCTTCTTCACAACGATCTTAAAATCTTGTCTTCAAAAGCTATCAAAGGTTTTACTTTGCCTATATGAACTCGTAAAATGCTGTTTAAATGCCGTTTTGGGGCTCGATCAAATTATCTTATTATGGTCAGTTGAAATAGCATTTTCAAACCATTCTGCCTCCAGTAAATGCATTTAATGGCAAATTGGCATTGAGGAAAGTCACCAAATGACCAAAGAGTTTTATAGTAGCCATTGCGAAGATCGAATTCATATATATCAATATGCCCAATCACCATATTGAAATATATGAAATAACTGAAACGTGGGAAAATAAATAAACCAAATTTAAACGTCATTCAAATGAACTGTAGATGAGAGACCAATTTTGGCATTTTCTAGATAACCTGGATGAATTTCCATCAATTTTCAGGAAATTCATGATTAATTTATCGAATAAATTTGCTTCAATTTTGATTTTGTTGTTGCAAACTCGCATAACTTCCAAGGCGCATTAATTTGCAGCTTTTATCGTGCCAATCTTCACCATAAAACTAAATGCGCATATGATTTGGAGCATGATACGCTGTATAAAGCTCAATTTGTTTTGGATATTTTGCTATCAAACTAAATTAAAATATTATTAACTGTTAAGTGAACCAGAAGAGCAAAGAGTCGAACAAAGCAGAACAACAAAAACCAACCAAGATATCACTGTGAAGTGTGACAGCTGTAACTATTTGTCCCTATGCTGGTTTTGATGACACCCAACAGGTTTTATGAAGGTTCTCAAGTGGTCATAACATCTTTCACTAGAACAGTTTCAAATTTTTATGGTCTTATAAAGGTTCCAATAACTTGTTTTCGCAACGGTCTATAGAGTGGGCCTCTTATACACATTTTAATATTAAAGATTCATAGATGATGTGTTGTTGGACGAATCAGTTTTGAATGTAGTTTTATCAACAAAGCCGGGAAGAGTGCAATACGGCTGAAACATAACTAAAATTGTTTATTTGGGATATCTCCCAGTGTTGCCGACTGGGGTATAAGTAACCATAGGAAAAGATCCAATAACCAACGCTGGTGGGACCTTGATCATATATTGACAGAAAGAGTGAACTGCCCTCTTCGAAGGGTGCAGTCTATTTTAACTTCAAAACAGCGTTTGTTCTTTATGTTTGGAGCGGCTGATCGTCGTCTTCGTGCCAGTGTGGGACTCTAAACAGGCGGTGTACGATGGTTCTACGGCGAGACAGGGGTTGGAAAAGCCCCCAACAAGACTCCCTTAAAAATCTAAAGGAACATGTAATACAGAAATTATTAGGGACCGAAACAATCGGCAAAGACCTAACCGACGAAATAAGGACTACGATTGGAAACTCGGAACATGGAACTGCAAATTGCTCTACTTTCGAGGCTGCCATAGGATAATCTACCAGAGCTGTGGCACCACAAACGAGCTGTGCGCCGGCTTTGTAGTGCTGATTGGATGGTTTCCGATCAATGCGAGAATGCGCAAGCTGAGGATCAAGAGTCGATTCTTCAACTACACGGTGTTCAATAAGTTCGAATACAAGTTTTCATCATTGCGTAGGTATGCGCCATGTACATATTCTGCATTGGTATTGGTGTCAGCTTTAGCTTCATTCATACGCTACCGAATGTGCGCGGTGTTGACATTCTGTTAGTTGTTGTTCGTTTGTTACGCGCGATGAAAGAGTATCGGGACTTCGTAATTAAGCGTTTTTTGAACGGTGAGCGACCCGGCGATATATTCCGGCTGCTGAAATCGCATGGGGTCAAGCGGAACTTTGTCTACACGACCATCAGGCGATACCGGGAGACGTCCTCGACCAATGACCGTGCGAGATCCGGTCGGCCGCGTTCAGCGAGGACGCCACGGGTCATCAAGATCGTGAGGGCGAATTCGGCGCAAAAGAACCGCTCAATCCGGAAAACGGCTGCAGATCTCAACGTTTCCATTGGAACCGCTCACACCATACTCACCAAGGACCTTGGTTTCAGGCCTTACAAAAAACGTAAGGTCCATGGCGTTTCGGAGGCTACCAGCAAAAAGCGGTTGGATCGAGCTAAGAGGATCCTCTCTCGGCACGCTGGTCAGGAGTTTGTTTTTCGGACGAGAAACTGTTCGTGCTGCAGCAGCCGTACTGATGTGCAAAATGACCGGGTGTGGGCGCCATCGAGGGACAGCATTCCTGAATCCAATATAAACATCCCTCGGTTCCAAAGTGCCGCGTCGGTGATGGTTTGGGGGGCAGTATGCAAACGTGGTAAGCTACCCTTGGTGTTTATTGAAAAAAACGTCAAAATCAACGCGGCGTACTACAAAACTGAGGTTTTGGAAAAGGTTGTTGCCCCCAGTCTCCGAAGCCTCTACGGCGATGAGCACTACGTGTTCCAGCAGGACGGTGCACCAGCCCATACGGCAAATGTGGTTCAAGCCTGGTGTCGGGACAATTTAACCGACTTTCTGGACAAAACTTTGTGGCCTCCCAGCTCCCCGGACTTGAATCCTCTCGACTTTTTGTTTGGTCCTATATGATGGCGAAGCTGAACGAATACAAGGTCAGCACTTTGGATCATTTCAAGACGGTAATTCTCAAAATCTGGGACGAAATGCCCATGCGGTCCGTGCGTGCCGCCTGCGACGCGTTCGAGAAACGTTTGAAGCTCGTTAAGGAGTACAAAGGGGGTCATTCAAGAGAAATGTTGTAAACGTTCCTTGTAAACATAGCTTTCAATAACATAAATCCAAAAAATAAAAAAACATGTTTTCATTTTTTAACAAATTTTGAAAGTGTATCGAACTTATTGAACACCGTGTACAGCATCATCAACGTACACTGCCCACACGAAGGAGGCCCAATGACGAAAAAGAAGCGTTCGACGCGCAGCTATTACGATGCGGGACGTAAAATCTTCATTGGCGACAAGATCGCTAAGGTAGGACGGGAGGCAATGTACAGAGACAGACCGGTAATTGAATTGTACGGGCAATGATAACGGCCAACAATGTATTAACTTTGTGGCCTCCTGCCGTCTAGTAGTCCAAAGTACCTTTTTCCCCGTAAAGACATCTACAAATCCACTTGGAGATCAACTGACCAACGCACAGAGAATCAAATCGACCATGTTCTAACGGGAAATCTTCTTCGATATTATCAACGTTCGCACCTACCGCATTGCGAATAAAAGACTCGGACCACTACCTGGTTGCAGTAAGTATGTGCTCAAAACTCTCGACGGTGTACAACACGTGTCGAATTCAGACGCCACTACCTACAATTGAGCTTCTAAGGGAAACCGAGTTGCCCAGGAATACGCGCAACAGCTAGAAGCAGCCCTAACAACTGAAGAGCAACTTGGCGCTGCTACTCTTGAGGATGGCTGGAGTGATATTCGAACCGCAATTGAGTAGCACTGCAAAAGGAACACTAGGTACTTCTGCACCGAAACGAAAAAATGACTGGTTTGATGGCAAATGTAAGCAACTAGCAGAGTAGAAGAATGCAGCACAGGCGAGAATGCAGCAACACCGAATGAGAGCAAATATGGAACGGTACACACAGGCACGGAACCGAGAAAATTATTTTCTCCGAAGAAAAAAGTGACAAAAAAAGACTGCGAAGCAATGGAAGCACTGTACCGTGCTAACGACACACGCAAATTCTACGAGATGTTGAGACATATCGTTGCAATATGTAGAGACCTGGAATGAAAACTTTTCACAAATGGGTGTGAGGTGATCGAAAGGTGGAAAAAGTACTTTTACTAGCACCGGAACGGTAAAGTTACAGCAAACGAAGGTGGCATGGTAATAAATCTAGGAACACGCGCAAAAGATGAAAAAGATCCTAGCCCCAACCCTTCAGGAAGTTGAGGAGGAAATTGATCGGTTGAAAAACAACAATGCTGCTGGTGTTGACCAACTACCAAGTGAGCTATTGAAATACGGTGGTGAAGCACTGGCAAGGGCGACTGAGTAATCATCAAGAATTGGGTGGATGAGTGTTTACCGGAGGATTGGATAGAAGTGAGTGCCACTTGCAAGCTGCTCTCCCAAATGTTATGCCGCCAATTGTCACCAATTGCAAAGGAGTTGGTGGGGTGATACCAAAGCGGGATTCACGGGTGTTCGCGCTCCGACGGATCGGATTTACGCGGCAAGTGCTGCAGAAATATCACGAACGTAACGTGCCCACACGTGTGTTTCCGTCGAGTCTCAATGACACTCTCGAGTCCTTTTAATCTCGACTAATGTTACGGAACAGTGATGGACTGTAATGCGTGCCATTTAATAATGCATCGGAGGGTGTCATTCGAAGAGCGGGAATAGACACGAGTTGCACGATTTTCAGGAAGTCTGTCCAACTTTTTAGCTTCACCGACGACGTTGATATCGTAGCACGTAACTTTGAGATGATAGGGAAGCGTTCATCAGACTTGAGGATGAAGCTAGTAGGATTAATGTGTTGAAAACAAAATTCATGAAAAAGAGGCTTTCGAGAGGGCAATGTTAGCCTCCTTACCACGAGCTCAGATGAAGTAACGCATTTATGAACCAGGTCCATACTCTGATCTTCGAAGCTTACTAGATCGGTGTTCTTGCCACTCGACTGTGAGTGTGACTCGACGTGACAATCCATACCAAAAAATGTAGAGGTCCATAAAAAACTGTGACAAGGGAGGGAGGGGGATGGTATCAAAGTTACTTTTTGCATTGACACAATTAATGGACGTTCCCCAATCTGAACTAGTCGAGAACATGCAATGATCAAATTTTCGGATGTCCAGGTGTGAACAAGTTTCCAGTACCTTCTAGGCAGCATAGAAATCAGCGATAGCGGTTAATTTGCAACCATCCAGCAGTTATAGCGATGTTTCATGCGATAACCCTTAGATCAGAAATCAGTGAATCCACGTATGCATCGCCAATTGTAGCTACCCTGTTATGTACAGGATAAAATGACAGCTGATTTGCAGCAGCCATGGCGAAAATAGTCAAGCTAATGATTTGTTTATGCTGCGTCAGCTTCATCCGGGAACAAATAATTTGGACATCGATTGGGACCTCGTGTCCAACGGACATAGCCGATCGGCATTTACAACATCCTCTCTCTACTGGGAAAAATGTGACAGCGTCGAACGGATTCCCTGTTTCCGGTCACCCGACGGTTCTGATTTACCGTCAGAAGCTGAAGAGAAAGACCGAAAGCAAGGTGGCTTCAATTTTCCGCGTAGACCGAAGTTGGTGGAACCAGCCGAACGATGAAGAAGTACCTAAGCAAGATAAACAGTAATAAGTGCAAGCATCAGCCAAGACCAGCCGTGCCTGGATAGCAGGCAGACATCCAGAAGGAGCGGCTGCAGATGCTGGTGGAAAGCATGTTTCATAATGGATAACGAATCCTACTAGACGCTGGATGGCAATGACTGACAGGAAACCAGCTACTAAGCAATGAGGTAAGAGTTGATGCCAAATAAATCTTCTGTTGCTGATGATCAGCGAGAAGGAAATGCTGCCGTTCTTTCGAGACTGTCGAGACTTACGGTGAACGGGATATATACAGTACGAAATGTTTGAAAGAAGGTGCCACTTCCGTATGTGCAAGGAGAATAGAGGTCTGTTGCCCGAGACCATGTTTCTACCCATAACCAAGAGATCACCGGGAAGATGCTATGGACCCGCTGGAGATAACCCTTTATATATACGATCGCCAACCCTCACTGACGTTCTCGAAACAGCCGCGAACTGGAAGGATCTACTCCAATAATTTTGTGGGCAAAACGGAGAAGCCTCGGATCACCTAGGGAAGGCCAGAAAGATCTGAAGAACATGTAAACATCCATACCTTCCGTCGGCCATTGCTACTGGATCCTGTCATCCCTATCGTTAGGTCGCTTAGCAGGTTAGCAATTTTTTGGAAGCTTTGGTAAACGTGGAGAAACTTCGTTACATTGACTTATCTGTTGTAGTATTTTTTCATCGCTTTTCCAAAAGCAGTCCATTTTTTTAATGCGTACCGTTGAATTAATACAGGTGAGTACTTGCTGCTCAGATAGACGAATCAAATTAAAGCGGCATCACATTCAATTGCGTTACAGCGGTAATCGTCCGGAACTCGTCCTGTTTTTCCAAAAATGAGTTGGTTTACCGGACATTTCCTCAAGTACTGTCGTGTTGAAGAATTTATTTTTCAAGAACCCATGGAAAGGCAGCCAACCGGAAACTAAATGGCTCTTTTACGGCCATTATTTCATTTTTCAAAGGGTCAGTAAAATATTCATAGTAAAATATTTTTTGGATTTCGAATAAGCTGTTTTTCTTAGCATGTATTCAAACCAAGGTCTGCGCTTTCAAAATACTCCTGATCGTTTCCTTCCAGTGTTTCCGATGGCGTGATGCAGTGGCAGTGGGTCGTCAGGTTCGACATTGACCGATGCTTGCTGGGAAGGGGGGAGAGAATCCAAAAGGAGACCCTCTTCCAGGTCTACGGATTACAACACGACCTTAGCATGAGGCCCGAAACCACAAGGCCTGATTCCGTGGACCTTTGGTCCAAAGGTATCACAGGTACGCATGCACTTTCTTCGAGGGGTACTCAAACCAACGCGCGGTTTAATTAGACGAACACTTATAAAACGGAATTTTATTGACTTACCACAACTATGTTTGGCTTAAAAATTAATCCCAATTTAGAAATGACCGTGGTCTTGGAACCGTGTTCTCCGTTCGGCAGCGAAATTCGACTCCCGCCGAGATCATTCTGTCAGCCTGGTTGATACCGATGACGCGGTGTAGATGCTCATGGGCGAGGATGTACGTAAGCAAGGAACTCACTCTCCTGTTGCCGCTAGCAGTCCGACAACGATCTGTCCAGTGCACGATGACTATTGTTGTGCTGGTGATAACAGAGAATATACATGTAGCTGGTAGATGAAACCTCTGTTGGACAATATTATTGCAGACGGTGAGCGATGAGCAGGGATGAAGTATTAGTGGGGTTGCCGATCACGAACATCCTCACCCACCCAGAGAGCACTGCAGATTTCTGAAAAGAACAAAAACAGATATCCTCGTCGACAAGATGGGAAAACAGAAACGACGTTTGCATTTGATTCCTCCACTTTTCAGGTTCATCGGCTGCAATCCGGCATAGGTAGTGGAAATGCATAGCTTCTCAACTGGACGATTTAAGACGCTCGTAGACATTTATGATTAACATATTATGCTTATTTGTGTATGGATGAAGCTAGAGTATGCGTTCCATTCTCCACTGCATTGGAGGTAGCCTGTCGTCTTGGATCGACCAATTTGAATAATTCTCCTAATTTTGACGGTTTCCAGCACCTTGTTCTTGCTTGTAAGTTGGC
Organism: Aedes japonicus; assembly: GCA_034211315.2. NCBI lineage: Eukaryota > Metazoa > Arthropoda > Insecta > Diptera > Culicidae > Aedes > Aedes japonicus. Next base: position 1,272 of record JASCZW010005274.1, on the reverse strand, counting down.
ATAAATATTCTCGACGCCATCTACGCAAGAAATCTTACAGCCTTCGTTGCATGAGCTGATGTTGACTTAGACGGTTGAGAGGACGCTCTTAAAGGCCTGAGTTCGGGACTGCTTCAAGAAGGTTCAAACAAGAAAATGTGTGGGTATCAATGGTTCCAAATCGTCAGGGTCTTCACTGACATAGGTGTGAGTGGACGTGAGTTTAAGCATCCCTCCACCTGCATGAGTAAGGTTGTAAAATCTTCCCTACGGGTAAACCTGGATCACTCAACCACCATCAAGAGATGCTTCTCTGGCAGACCGAACTGCGGCCTCCCAAAGACCACCGAAATGTAGACACTGGGCGGCGTAAAGTGCCACTGAATTCCCTTGTGCTGGCATACTCTTCGAGACGATTTCATTCCCAGTTCTTTGGCCAGACTAACCAGGATTGCGCCGAATTCGCTCTCACCATTTGTTACTTCCTGGATACCTTAGAGTGCGTTTGCAGTCAGGTCTGGCAAGTTGTTTCCAAGAACCGTTTTCTTTAGTGTTTGATGGTGCGATAGAAAAATCACAGGTTTGTCGAATGGTTTAAATTTCATAAATAATAAACGATCTAAAGTCTTGCTTTAATTGTTATGTTTGCTTCTCTCACTCTTAGGGCCTCAGGATGATGGTGAACATCTCCTTCTGCATCTTGATCTAAAATGTGTCAAAAACAATTTCTTACTCCTTTTTCGGCATTGTCCATATTTACGAAAATTCTTGAACAAATGAAAAATCATAACAAAGCTTTCTAATAAATGTTGACATTAGAATACACTCCAGAAAGAAATTTACCAAACACGTCTGATTAACCCATCAAGTTAAACATGGTGAAAAACACTGTCAGAATTACCACTCACCTGTCCCAGATTATTCTGAATTTTAAAAACTTTTGAGGAAGTTTATAAAAAAAAATTCTGTACGTACAGATAAACTTTTTTTCTTTTTTTAATGTTACAGATGTCCATTCAGATTTGCATTAAATTTATATTCAAGGATTTAATTAACAGTGTATACGTTGCTTTCTGTTTGGAGGAGGAGCATTCGTTTTAAAACTTTTATTTAACAACATCTTTTTATTACGAAATTTCTGCATTACTTCTTTTAATTATTTAATATAGGTTTTGATACTAACCATGCCTGCACGGAACAATACGGAAATATGGTAAGTCTGGTTGTTCTGCGTATGTCAAATGTTCAAGGTGACGATAAATGATCATGTAAGAAAAACATGATTGAGGTTAT